>JAWNNP010001481.1:112500-190017 GCA_035044805.1 Leucophenga maculata | reverse complement strand
GGTGAACAAAGAAATAGAGAGTATACTCGCAATAGATTGTTCAGATAATAACGACGAGTACCATTTAAATATTGACGAAACAATTGGTTTAAGAACTAAAGATCGGCTAAAATGTATTTTTAAAAACTGTTATATTACGCAAGAGCGGCCCACAGAACCAGAAATAAGATGTGAAATGAAATTGAATTTAGAAACAGAGAAACCATTTCATTGTCCTCCTAGACGCCTTTCGTATGAATACCTCTCAAAAGGATACATACGTACGAGTGAGTCAGAGTTTGTTTCGCCAATAGTTTTAGTAAAAAAAAGACAGGTGAATTAAGAATGTGTGTGGATTATCGAACTTTGAACAAGGCTACATTGAAAGATAATTATCCTATACCTCTTATTGACGATTTATTGGACAAACTGGTAGACAAACAAATTTTTCACTATATTAGACTTAAAAAATGGATTTTTCCATGTTTTTATGGACGATGAGTCAGTCAAATATACTTCTTTTATTACGCCAGTCGGGCAATACGAATGGTTAAGAATGCCGTTTGGACTTCGCAATGCGCCGTCAGTGTTTCAAAGATTTGTTAACAAAATTTTTGCGGATATGGTTAGGCAAGACAAAGTGATAGTATACTTGGATGATACTATGATAGCTTTCGACAATATTGAAAATCATTAAATTGTGTTAACAGAAGTATTCAAAAGATTAGTAAAAAATAAGTTGGAGTTAAGGTTAGACAAATGTGATTTTATGCAGTCAAGTGTGAAATATTTAGGATATAACGTTAGTAGAGATGGAATTAAAGCAGATGAAAAAGGGTTGCAGGCAGTTAAAGATTTTCCAGTGCCAAGTAATACACACGAAGTCCAAAGTTTTTTAGGTCTATACTCTTACTTTAGACGATTTGTTAAGGACTTTTTAGTGATAGCAAAACCACTGTACGATTTAGTAAGGAAAGATAAAATATTTCACTTTGGCGCTGATGAGTTAAGATGTTTTGAAATGCCCAAAGAAAAATTGATAGATTGCCCAGTTCTTGCTATATACAGTCCGAAAGATGTTACAGAATTGCACTGCGATGCCAGTGCACTTGTGTTTTGAGCAATCCTTTTCCAAAAAATGTCAGACAATAAAATGCACCCTATATTTTATTACTCAAGAAGAACAACAGAGACAGAATCCAAATATCATAGTTTCGAGTTGGAAACGCTAGCTATCATATAGGCTTTAGAAAGGTTTAGAGTTTATCTTCAGGGCATCAACTTCAAAATAGTTACTGACTGTAACTCCTTAACGTTAACATTAAATAGAAAAGATCTAAATCCCAGAATAGCACGTTGGGCGCTCGAATTACAAAATTACGACTACACTTTGGAGCATCGAGCAGGAAGTAAAATGCAGCATGTTGATGCTTTAAGTAGAAACACAAATATTCTAATGATCGAAACAAAAACTTTTGAAGAAAACTTAGTTGTCTGTCAAAGTAACGATAAAAAACTACAGTCTCTCCGACAACTTCTACAAAATTCGGAACATAAATTTTACGAAATACGAAATGGGGTATTGTACAGAAAAACGAAAGATAATGCGGTTTTGTTTTGTGTGCCAGAGGAAATGGAAGACCACGTGTTATACAAATATCATGATGAATTAGGTCACGTAGGAACGGATAAAATGACAGAGATAATATGTAAAAGTTACTGTTTTCCTAAAATAAGATCAAAAGCGGGGCAACATATAAAGAATTGTTTGAAATGCATAGCGTACTCAGCAAAACATGGTAAAGATGAGGGATTTTTACACAATATCCCCAAAGGAAATTTGCCTTTTGACATAATACATATCGACCACTTTGGACCAGTAGATAAGAGTAATCAAAAGAAGCATATTCTAGTGATAATAGATGCGTTTACTAAATTTGTACTGTTATATCCAACAAAAATTACTAACACAACAGAAGTAATATTAGCACTGAAAGATTACTTTAGAGCGTACAGCAGACTGAAGTGCATCATATCTGACAGAGGAAGTTGTTTTACGTCTAGCGAATTTAAAAGTTTCCTGCTGAAAAACGATGTTAAACATATTAAAATTGCGACTGGTTCCCCACAAGCAAATGGACAGGTAGAACGATTTAACCGTAGCATAGGACCAATGTTTGCAAAGCTAGTTGAGCCTGAAAAAGGATGGCGTTGTGATGTCTTAGTCGAGACAGTGGAACACACTTTGAATAACACACAACACAGAACAATTGGTGAGCATCACGTATACAAAAGGGGAGATTACATAATGTTGAAAAATTTTGACTCAAATATAGGAGTGTCGAATTCCAAAATTTAAAGGTCCGTATAAAATAAGTAGAGTACTTCGAAATGATAGGTACGTTGTGGAGGATGTGGAAGGATTTCAGCAGTCTAGAATACCTTACAAAGGAGTGTGGGCTGTTTCTAATATAAGACCTTGGATGAATAGAAAAAATAATGAATAAATGATTGAAAAATGATGTTTTGATCTCTCTCTCTCTTTAAAGCTTTCCTTCTTTCATAATATGTACACAAATGTAACTAGCTGCTAAGTTCGAATAAGAGACTGATGATTTAGTATTAAAATAACAAGAAAACCGATCGCACGCGTTTCATTCTGACAGCCGAGTACAGACTAAACACCTTTTGAGATTTTTAGCGGAAGAACACATAGTTTCAATCAAACAATCTATTTTAACGATGAGCATGTATATTTGCAAATGCTAAATGAATTTCAAAGGATTATTAACCCATAAATTAAAGAAACTATGCTACAATCGTCCTCAGATAGAATTACGAAACAAAACGTTTCTAAATATTTGCCTTCACGGCTTGAAATTAATGACATAATATTTAGAAAAGAAAATAGAAGAAATAAAATCACCCCACATTTTTCGAAACACAAAGTGAAAGAAGACAAGGGAATTTCTTTTATTTCATGACGCAGTCAGAAAATTCATAAATCTAAAATACGGTCGAAAGCATTCAACAATAATAAACAACCTTAAAACTGCAAACTAATTTTCAACTTTCGAATTCCTTTTCTCAAAACCAAAACACTTTACCTTGCTCACACTATTCCTACATCAATTTATATCACGTATTCTAAGCAAAAAAATTTAATATGGCATAATCCATGCCCGATGATTTAATGACAACCCTTCGCACGTCACCGGAGCTTATTCACTAATAATAACTCCTCTAATAACACTGGTGGTAGCAGTTCAGAACAAAAGAATGAAGAGGACCTACACCACCGAAATACACACATCTCTCTCGTGTTAACAACACAATCATCCTACCCGACACTTCAATCTAAGAGGGGAGAAGTTACCGTATATCCAAGCAACACGGTATCAATTATAACCCTCGCATCAGTACCATCAACGGCATGATCCTCAGCGTCAGCAAAAACAACGACATCGGCGACAGTAACAAAAAAACCTAGTCTGCTTCAGTAACAGCGACTTTCGAAAAAGCAACAACAACGACTTCGGCGACAGTTAGAAAAAACATAATCGGCGACAGTAACAGCAGCTTCAGAGACAGCAACAACAACGATTTCGGCGACACTAAGAATGACTTCACGGAAACCAACAAAAAAAAACAGCATAGCAATTTTAGCAACTGCACCAAAAATTCAATTAATGTAAGTGTAGACTAGTAATACGGTACTTGTGCTGTTACGATAAGTTTTTGTGGTGAACACATGTCCACCGCGGCAGGTGTCGTGTTAGAGAGATTTTTGTAGTGAAGCAATCTCGATTGTCGTCTCAAAGCGAATGGCTATTATTATTATTATTAGGTAGTAGGCACTGCGACCTTTACAGGTCTATTGTGCCCTAGCGAATGGTTGTTTTTGAAGGAAATTAATAAAGAATTTGTAATAAGAGTTTTGCCTGAAATAAATGAAATGAAATTGTAAAATCCACTATTACGTTCTCGACTCTTCCTATTCGTTGGCACCGACTGATAACTCACGCGAGTTAAGTACCCGCAATTCGCTAACGACAAAATCAAAGTTGAAAGAGTAGTTAGAGATAGGTACACAAACAAATAGATCGAAAGCATAGAAGAAAGTTAACTGTAAAAATTATGTACATACGTTCACCAGTCTTATCTCTACATCGCAACATGCAACCAACAGCATCTCCATGACCATTTACAGTGTTCTAGACCAATTTCGACACCTGAGAACATTTTCGGACAACAAATCGTTCAACCTAATATCGTTTATAAAAGCAGTCGTATGCACAATAACGTTGTGCAACAGAGACGAAGCAGTGCTGAAATACGAGCTACAAATCATCACAAACGAAAAAATCACAGGAGAAGCTGCCAAATGCATTAGGACAACTGAGGACAATCCGTCTTGGAGCAGAATTAAAAATACGCTAATGGAGCACTTCTGACCAATAATAACTTATGGTGAGGTCTTTAAAAAAGGTAGAGTGATTAAAGTATGTAATTTGAAAGAACTCTTAATGAAATTTATCAGTACGATGAAAACAAACCCAACTTGTACCGACCAGAAAATGTCGACAGGGACCTAGTTGAGATTATTTAAGAAAAAAAAAAACGGACAAGTCATTGTTCAGAAAATATGGCAGGCTTAAACTCCTCAACGACCAAAAATGTATCGATTACAACAACAAACAATTAAAACATAAACGATGTCACCCATAAAGACAAAACTAATGATAAAAATAAAGATGTTCTTAGATTTAAAAATACAGATGAGCAACTTCAAACTAATTATAAAAATTACACAGATATTAACACTAATTCTAGTAATATAAGATACATGCAAATTACTAACCGTTACCCTAACTTTGCAAATAATAGTAGCAATACTAATACGAACTTTCCGCGTCAAAATAACTCAAAACCACATCCATCAGGACAGACTAGGGTGTCTAGAATCAGTGTTGATACTAATCAAGTTAGTAATCACCCAATGGATATTGAAAATATCAAGGAAGAGGCAGAAGTTATAGATGAGGAAGTAAATTTTTTAATGGTGGCTCGGAGTGCAACTTACCAATAATAGTAATTACTATCGGACGACAAAGTCTCATATGTCTTGTAGATACGAGATGTGGTACTAGCATTATTAAATCAGATGTTCCTTTAGAAGACTATGTAAAACAGAAACTAGAAAATCCTTTATGGTATCGAACTTTATTGGGTATCGGTCAAGTTAAATATAAAATTACGACTCCAATCCCAAAACAATTTTTACTCATTTATATTTGATAAAATATGTAACTTAGAACACAATAAAAAACATAATATTTTAGATAATATTAACCTGGCTCATTTAAATGAGGAGGAAACAACTAAAATTCACAAAGTGTTGTGCAAATTCAATGACTTGTTTTACAAAGATGGAGATGAGCTTTCTGTTACTACAGACACCCTCACGTTCATGAAGAGGAAGTTCAATAGCAAATTCAGCAAATGAATGTCGCAAGGTATAATAAGAGAAAGCAACTCGCCCTACAACAGTCAACTATGGATAGTGCCAAAAAAAAAGTTAATAATTCGGGTGAAAAAAAATGGCGTTTAGTCGTAGACTACCGAAAGCTCAATGAATGTACCGTAGATGATAAATTTCGAATACCCAATTTGTCGGGAATTCTGGACAAATTAGGCCATGCTCATTATTTTTCAATAACAAATTTAGCCAAAGGCTTCTACCAAATTCCGCTAAAAGAAGAAGACAAACGAAAAACAGCCTTTTCAACACTCCGGGGCATTATGAATTTAATCGTATGCCGTTTGGGCTTAAAAACGCCCCTTCGACGTTTCAAAGGCTAATGAACTCCGTTCTTTGACCTTTCGTTAATAAAATATGCGTTGTCTGGCTGATGGTCAAGTACTCAGGCAGAGACATTAATCCTCGACTTCAAAGATGGTTAGTCGAACTTGGAGAATATAACTTCAAAATAGAATACATACAAGGAAAATGCAATTACATAGCTGATTTTCTTAGCAGACTAAAAACTGACACTAATAAGATAAACACTGGAGACTCGCTTGATGTAGGCGATAACCATATGCAGAGCGAAGCTTTACTCCATGACGATAATGACTATGAACGCAGAAACATGTCATTCTCAGGAAAAAGATCTAAACGATCACTTCGTAATTCAAGAAAAGCGCTGCGAATTTGAAAGTGTTTACGGATTTTTTTTAGATCAAAATGATATTGATCAGGGTTTCGCTGCAAACATTGTTCGAAGACATATTAAAGTGGGAATAGTTGGCATTTACACAGAAATATCAGATCACGAATACAATAAAGTACAAAATCTTTTGCTCAATTTATACGCACCAAATTCAAAGGTAAAATTTGTCAGGTGCTCGTATTTTGCTACAGACATTGAAGATGACGATGGTGTTAAAACTCAAATTTCATATTTTTACAAATACGAAACCGGACATTCAGGCATTATACCTACGTATGAAGGTCTCAAACTGTTAAACCCAAATTTGACATGACTGAAACACCCTCAGATATAAATGAAATCGTACATATCGATACATATACGAACAGCAAGAACTCATTTTTTATTTTTGTTGACAAATTATCTAAGCACGCCATATGTTTTCACCTGCCCAATAGTATTTTAGACAATAAAACTGAAAATTCAAAAATTTATTTCCGTCAAAGGAAGATTAAAAAGGTTCGTGTTTGATGATGAGTTCAAATGTAACAATATTGCGGTATTTTTGAATCTAGAAGGAATCGAGTTCCACACTACAACGCCGAACAGCCACACTGGCAATTTAGATATTGAAAGGGTTAATAATACAATTACGGAGAAGATTAAAGCTTTAAATCTAGAGAATAAAGTACCAATCACAGAACAAATGGCAAAAGCAATAAAATTTTACAATAATACTTTCCACTCCACAATAAAGTGCACACCTTTCGAAGCTCAATATGGCAAAGTAGATTTAAATAAAGTTATACAAAGGATAGAAGACATGAAACGAAAAGTTCTGTTAAAACGAAATGATAGTCGAGAAGAATATAATGAAAATCAAGATATAGGATATATAAAAAACTATAAAAGCCTTCGGCATAAAGAAGAGCCAAAGTTTAGGCAACAAAAGTTGGAAAATGTTCACCCTATCAATATTAAGAGACCTACTAAATATTTTGCAACAGAATGAACTAAAATGTTAGATCGAAAAATAGAAAAGAAATAATAGACTAAGAATTATATATGTAAAAGAATTATATTAAGCATATATAAGAATTATATATAGGAATTATATTAAGCATATATAAGAATTATATATAAGAATTATATTAAGCATATATCTTTAACAGTTAAACATACAATGTAAGACCTCAGAAGAGTTCTTTAACTCGGAGGGAGGAGTTACGTACCCGCAATCCGCTACCGACAAAATCAAAGTTGAAAGAGTAGTTAGAGATAGGTAGGCTTATCTTAGTTTTTAAGAAATAATAATTTTGTTCGTCAGTCTTAAGACAGTTCGCAAAGAAGGAACACTCATTTTTTGGAAAAATAAATAATTTTAATAAATAACCAAAGTTGTTTGAACTTAAGTCGAGCGTCGTGTAATTTTACATAAATTAAATCAACATTTTGCCGCATCTTGCAACTTGGAAATTATATCATTATGGTCAGATCGGAAATAGTTGCAAGCAACGATCAACAGGTACTCTGTATTAAGATTTGCAAGTAATTAATTTTGTGATTAGTGCTGTATAAGAAAAAAAATTATATGTAAATATACATTCGAAATACATATGTATATTTAACAGAGCACAATTGCATGAAAAAATATATATATATAATTAAATAAAAAAATAATAATAAATCGATCTGATACAACCACAGCGCATAGGACATTCCAAAATTAATTACACACTTTTATCAATATTTTTGTCAATATATTTATGTAGCAGAATAGCATTTTTAAGTCCTGTTTATTTATTTATATCTGCATTATATGTACATCGGGACATATAAATGTATAAATTCATACGTATGTACATAGATATTTATATTTCAAATTAAAATACAATATTTAAATTTAACTGCACATACATACATTTCTTTAACTGGCATATACATACTATATATATATATATATATATATACTATATACAGCTATACATAATTGCAAATAATTTACAGCCGCGTACATAAAATTACTGTTGCATGTATATAATACAATTACAGCTATATATATATATATATAATTAAAGCGCAAATTAGTATAACGTTGCACATATAGTATATACAATACAGTTGGATATTTACATAAAATTTTCGGCGGCAATCAAATGTTTTCGCAGCAAATAAATTAAATACAGGGTGCGTGATTAAATAACACAGTTTTGAAAATTCGCTGCATTTATTTTCGTTTCGTTTGCCAGTGAATTATTTTGTCGATTTAATTTATAAATCATAGCAAAAAAAATAATTATTGCTGCATATACATATAAATGAAATACTGTTCTATATACACATCTATCATACAATTTACAGTTATATATATTTACATAAAATTTTAAGCAGCGTATATTAATATAAAGTGGCATATAATAAATACAGTTGCAAATTAAAATTTCGGCGGGAGTCAAAGGTTTTCGTAGCATATAAACTAAAAACAGGGTGCGTTGTTAAATAACAATTTTGAGAATTCGCTGCATTTATTTTCGTTTCGTTTGCCAGTGGATTATTTTACTTTCGTTTCGGGTATTTTCGTAAGGCACCTACCTGTCGTTTTTAGTTTATAGTTAATAAAAAAAAAAATGGCAACTAGCGAGTGTGTTGTTACTCTACGCAAAAAATTAAAAATTATTGTTGCAAGTATCCAAAGAATTAAAAAGTCTATCGATGCAAAAACCATTTCAAAAAATCAAGCTGAGCTGAATGCTGGTTAGAAATGTTAGACAAACATATTAAAGAAGCAATGAATATTCAAAGTAGAATTGAGGCCAAAGATGATGATGATATATCGTCCAGAGCTTGAGGATTTGTGTGTACTAACCAAAGCTCAATTAAAGTCAATGTTACATTCATTCACTCGAGGAAGTGTAGGAGAGTGCTCATTTATGATGCCGACACACTCTCGCCTTCCAAAAATGTCATTACCTAAATTTTATGGAAAACATTCAGAATTCAAAAATTTTATTAGTTTGTTTAATACGTTGGTTCATAATGATTCAAGCTTGCCAGATATTGAAAAATTCAGTCATCTGATTTCGTGTTTGTCGGGGCCTGCACTAGGGACAGTAAAAGCTTTTCAAATTTCTGAAGAGAACTATCCAAAGGCTCTCGAAAGTTTAAAACGAGTCTATGACAATGACTGTTTAATATTTTTCGACAACATTGCAACACTTTTCGATTTACAAAAAATTTCGCAGCCTTCGGCATCAGCCCTTCGAAAAGTAATTGATACAGTCTCAGCAGTATACGACTCCTTGTGACGTTAGGTGACGATAAGGCTATCACTAACGCAATAATTATTTACCTCACAATGAGCAAGGTAGATTCATCGACAAAATCCAAATGGGAGGAACAGTTAGATTATTCGAAGCTTCCATTATGGAGTGAGTGTCAAGCGGTATTAGATAGAAGATTTCAACATCTTGCGGCAGAAGAAGCATCTTCTAAATCAAAAAGCACTCAAGACAAACTCAAGGGCATAAATTTGGCAATAAAGGTCCTCGTCATTCATTTGCATGTGTGGACAATAAAGACACAAAAAAGGTTAATTGTACATTCTGCAATGCAAATGAACACAGTATTAGTAATTGTCCGTCTTTTAGTGAATTGACAGTTCATCAGAGATTTGATTTTGCTAAACGTAATCAGTTATGCATTAACTGTTTACGTAAAGGGCATACTGTTTCACAATGCAAGTTCTCTAAATGTAGAATTTGCAAAAAAGGCCACCATTCATTGCTACATATCTTTAATGCTACTTCTAGTGGATCGAATACACAACCTCTAATGTTAGAAGGTCACCAGCCACGATCAAATATTCAATCTCAAATGATAGAAGGACACCAATCTGCATTGCATGTTAAGCATGCAACGGTTTCAGATAAGGTTATTCTTGCAACTGCAGTCGTAAGCGTGAGGAAAAAAGATGGAGGATATATGCTAGCAAGAGCTCTATTAGATTCTGGGTCGCAAATAAATTGTGTTACCGAAGACCTCGCTCAACGGCTCCAAATTAAAAGAGATGATGTATTTATAAATCTACTTGGAATTGGAAAATCTAATTCGCAGGAGATTGCATATGAATCGTGGAGATTTTTGCATTATGAAAGCAATAGCCAACCCAGTCAGCCAATCTGTATTAACAATTGGAAGCTTCCTGCAAATATACAACTCGCAGATCCATATTTCTATAAGCCGCAAAAAATAGACATGCTAATTGGAGCAGATTAATTTTTTGAATTATTGTCTGTGGGTCAAATAAAGCAAAGTCCTGAATTTCCTACAATACAAAAAACCATTTTTGGCTGGATTGTCTCAGAAGATACTTGCAAGTGCGAAGATTTCGAATAAAGAACCACGAGCTTATTTTGTTGTGAAGAGGATTTGAAAAGCATTGACAAAACTTTGAAAAAATTTTGGTCTCTTGAAGAAAGTCCCAATAACTGTCGATCTTTAACAATGACTAAAGAGCAACAAGAGTGTGAGAAGCATTTTTGTAACAACATTCGCGTGCTTTCCAATGGTCGATTTGAAGTACGTCTTCCATTTAAAGGTGATCCTCGGTCATTAGGTTCATCTTTTGAGATTGCTAAGCGTCGATTTTTATCACTAGAAAGAAGACTTTTGCGGACCCTCAATTACGAGAATATATAGACGTTAAGTTATATGACGCCTATTAATTTTACAATGCCAAGCACTCCCCACTATTTCATTCCGCACCAATGTGTAGTTCGACTTCAAAGTACAACGACTAAGTTGCGTGTCGTGTTTGATGCCTCGAGTCGTACGTCAACACAGGTTGCATTAAATGACATCCTAATGGTTGGACCAACCATTCAGGAGGAGCTGTTTTCCACTTTACTAAGATTTCGGTTGCATAAGTATGCCTTAACGGCTGATATTACCAAAATGTATCGTCAAATCATGGTTAATGAAGACGATAGGAATTACCAGCTCATAGTTTGGAGGAGAAATCCGTTAGAGCCATTACAAATTTGTAGGCTTAACACAATTACATATGGAACAGCGCCAGCACCATTTCTAGCTATACGATGCTTAAATATGCTAAGTGAAAATTTTCAACAGTCGTACCCAAAAGCATCGTCGGTAATTTGTAAAGATTTTTATGTTGATGACTTGCTCACTGGTGCTGAAAGTGTAAAAGAGCTCGAAAACCTTCGAAACGATATTTCTTCAATTTTAAAATCTGCTGGTTTCGAATTAGCGAAATGGTTTTCAAACTGCCCAGAACATTGCACTTCTCATAGCACAAGCAAGTCATTAACCATTAATGAATCTGATTCTACAAGAACGTTGGGAATAAAATGGTTGCCCAATGAAGATTTATTTAAATTTGAAATGAATGAGTCATTTAACGAACTCCGTGCTACAAAGCGTAATATTTTATCGGTTTCAGCACGGTTATTTGACCCCCTAGGTTTGCTGTGTCCATTAGTGACAAAAGCCAAAATTCTGTTACAAGAACTTTGGATAAGCAAATTAGATTGGGATGAATCAATACCGGTGCGTCTCGATACTGCTTGGCAAAATTTTAAAAATAATTTATTACAGTTAGAGCGAATAAATGTACCTAGATTCGTATTTACTACATCATCGTCAAAGAATCAAATTCATGTGTTTGCTGACGCGTCGATGAAAGCCTATGGAGCGTGTATTTACATCCGCAGCGATATTGATGGGATTTGTAGAACGTCATTGCTAGTAGCAAAATCACGAGTGGCACCTTTGAAGACGAAATCACTGCCTAGACTTGAGCTCTGTGCAGCACATATAGCTGCTCAACTTTGTAGTAGAATCGCACCAATGATATCTAAAAATATCGAAAAAATTATATTTTGGACTGATTCCGAGATTGTTCTTCATCGGATTAAATCGCATCCGTCTACGTTATCAATTTTCGTCGCTAATAGAGTTGCTGAAATTCAAGAATTGTCGCACAATGCAACGTGGCGTCATGTGCCTACTAAGGAAAATCCTGCAGACATATTATCTCGAGGATGTATAGTTGAGGAACTTATTTCATCTATTTGGTTTGGAGGACCTCAGTTTTTGTCAATGTCTGAAGAGAATTGGCCTATAAATCGTCATTTCGAACTGACAGATGAGCAACAAAATCTTGAAATAAGAAAATCTTCTGTGGTTTTAGTGGCATCTTTGAAATCAAATGATTTGTTAGACTGTATTGAAAAGGTTTTATCTCATTTAAAAATTGTTAGAATTTTTGTATATATCCTTCGATTTGTGAAGGCATGTCGGAAACGTAGCTGCAAGTTTCAAAATATACCCACGGCAAACGAGATGAAATTAGCATTTAATAAAATCGTTGAGGTAATTCAAAGCTATGAATTTTATGAGGACATACAAAAGCTTCGAAAAAGTCGTTACTTCCTCCTTATATTCAAAAATTGAATCCATTTTTACATGAGAGCCGAGAAGATGGCATATCATTTTCGTTAGTTAAGTAGGAGGACGTATGTTCCTCTTTCTTTGTGGAGGACTCTTATTGAATTACCTACAGCTTCTTGTAGGAATTACAAAATGTTCGGTTATTGCTCAGTTAAAAGTTAATTCATAATGGGACAGTTACCTGCTGATAGAGTTCGAGCTATACGACCGTTTAGTATTTGCGGAGTTGATTTTTGTGGACCTATTATGACAACATTTAGAATCCGAGGAAGACAGCCTTATAAGTCCTATGTAGCTGTGTTTGTTTGTTTTGCCTCAAAGGCAGTTCACTTAGAAGTTGTAAGTGACTTATCGACTGACTCATTTCTTGCTTGTTTTCAAAGGTTTGTCGGCCGCCGAGGAGTTCCCCAGACGGTGTATTGCGACAACGCTACCAATTTCGTGGGAGCTTCCCGGAGAATGAGCGAGTTCAAGGCCAAATTCGAAGCAGAAGGAGCGGAACTACAGCGATACAGTTCAGAAGAAGGGTGCAATTTTGTATTCATACCCCCCAGGGCACCTCATTTCGGAGGCCTATGGGAGGCTGGTGTGAAGTCTGCAAAGGGCCTACTCCAACGCACTGTAGGCGACGCTCTTCTCACGGCGGAAGAATTTAGCACGTATCTGGTGGACATCGAGGCAGTCCTAAATTCAAGACCGCTATGCCCACTCAGTTCAGATCCGAACGACGGGGAGGCATTAACTCCAGCACACTTGCTAGTAGGAGGTCCTTTGAAGGGGCTACAAATCGAGGAAGTGTCAGACAGCCGGATGAGCTGCTTACGCAGATGGCAAATGCTATGCTGTCTCAAGCTCAAGTTCTGGCAACGATGGTCCAAAGAGTATCTTCTGGGCCTACAAGTTCGAGCCAAATGGACCCAAGAGAAACCCAACATAACTCAAGGAATGTTGGTACTATTGGCAGAGGACAATTTGCCTCCACAACAATGGGTGGTGGGCCGAATCACCGTTTTACACGAAGGGGTGGACGGAAAGGTCAGGGTCGTCGACATCACTACCAATAAAGGAACATTACGTCGACCTATACATAAGCTGGCGCCACTCCCTCTTGAAGCCAGTTAAGCCTTTCAACGCGGCCGGTGTTGAATAATTTTAATAATATGTAAACTTGAAGCACCTTTTATTTAATGCAGCAATAGATAAATCGAAATAAAGTTAAATTCTCTTAATTTCTCTCTTGCATTGATTTGTTTTGCTGTTAGTTTCCAATGCTTAACAGATAAATGTTGCAACAACAAGCATAAATGACGCATAATAACTGTATTATTCTTCAATTTGATTGTGCTTATAACTATTTTTAAGGCAGCTGCGCTGCCACTCTCGAATTGTATACCATTTAAAGCGCACGTATGTTACCGAATTAAAAGTCTGTAAAGTAAAATAAATATCGCCAAAACATAACTGAATTCAAATTCACAAGTGTTCTAATTTTATTTCGATTACTTAAATTAAAGTAATTTTTCAATATGTATATTTTAATATTTTAATCATTAACAAGTAGGCGAAAATACAAATACTCACACGAATTTTTAAGAGCATTGCCAAATGAACATGAAATTGAAGAATTGGTTGAAGACCAAGAAGATACAAGTTGTGTATCAGATTCCCATGGGGGAATAGAAGTGGTGGTACAAGATGTGTGCCAGAGCCCAGAAAAAGAGAATGAAGATCGCACCATATCAGACTGTAATTGATATGACGATGGGTCAAAGAAAAGACTGCATCATATCAGACAGCACTTGATATGACGGTGAGTCAGAGAGAATATAACAGATGTCAGACTGAACTTGATATGGCATTGTATTGAATATGTTTTAAGTTGAACAAATGTGTAATGGGTGTAAAGAAAATACACCAAATATGTTGATTTATAAAAGTTGTTATTGAAATTGAAATTTTGTTAAAAAGAAAAATGGGTGTTAAAATGGTTTTGTTTAATCATAGCGCTATAAAATGAAAATAAATAAATATAAAGTTATATGAATTAAAATGTAAAAAAATATTAATGAGACGTTTTTACTAAAATAATCATAATAATAACAAACAAAAACAAAAGCACACGAGAACGTGTGTATTGTCAGATAGGCCGTATAGCCGGATAGTCGGTACAGTTCGTTAGTACGTGACGCCGAGCTGCTTAAAGTTGGTTTTGAGTCGCCAGTATGTCGGCGTCAAGAATTTGTACATTTTATATTCTAATGAAATGGCTATACGCATTTACGCATACATATTGCGAAATTCGGTTTGAGCATAGCATAGGTTGCGAAGGCGAGCGATGTCTTCGTTGCTGAGTGAGGTTCGATCGTGAGCGCAGTTATTAGAAGAGCGTGCGATGCAAATGAGTGAAAGAGAGAACCAAATTAGGCATCGTTTAATTATGATGAAATACTGCAAGTCAGTTTGAATGCAGAGCGCTTAGTAAACGGTCGAAACTTGCTGTGCTAGATATTACTTGAAATCATGAACATAGATAACGAGTTACTAACTGCGACATATATATATATATATATATATATATATATATATATATGTATAGCACCAAAGAAATCGATGACGATTGGTTGAAGATAACAGTTAATATTATTGATTAATTGAACTTTAATGAATGCAGAAATCTTAAATATAATGGTATTAAAGCAGTTACACAATAGAATTGATTTATATTAAGTCTTTCACTAGGTATTGGAAATAAAATAGAAAAGTTTATAAAAATTGGCGAAAAAAATAGCACAGTTTTTCATTGGTGCACTAAAAATCCAAAAAACATTTGGAATGAACTACCAAACTTTTTCAATATTATATAAAATTAACAAGAGAAATATTTTAACGAAGTTAATGTTTGGTAAGGTGACCTTTGTTAGCCAGAACAGCTGCACACCGTCTTGGCATCGAATTGACTAAATCTTGGCACCTTTTCACAGTTATACTGGCCCAACCTTCTTTTACAGCGGCCCATAGTTGTTCATTGTTGCTTGGCTTTGCTGCAGAAACACTACTTTTGACGTCAGTCAAAGATTTTTTTTAAGATCCGGAGACTGTGCAAGGCCAGCCCATTACATGAACATTTTTCGCTTGTTCGCTAGTATGTTTCGGATCATTATCGTGTTGGAAGACCCAAATTAATTGCCGGACGTCTTACATAAACTCGCGAACCTTTTTCACCGTATAACACAATTTTTGACTTGTCGAACCATAAAATATTTCTCCACTTATCTACCGGCCATTTCAAATAATCTTTGATAAAACTCATTCGTTTGGAAACATGTTTCGGAGTCAAGACTGGAACCTTTCGAGGACTGCGAGCGTTTAACTAATTTTTGCGAAGATAAGTGCGGACTGTATGAACGCTTGTGTCGATCTTCAATTCATCCTTTAGCTCAGTAGCTGCCTTTAAAGGACTCTTTTTGCTTCAATTGTTTCTGTCTTCTCTTCATAAGTTAGAGCATTGTGAATCATTTTATTAGAGCAGCCAACTATTTCACCCACTTCCTTGTACGTTTTGCCCTGTGATATGAGCCTTTTTATTAACTCGCGATTTTCAGCTCCACAATGTTTAGCACGACCCATATTGAGGAAAAAAAATATTTAAAACTCCAAATTTTTAATACAATTGGTTTTTAAATTAAATAAATCTGGGGCAACACCACCTCCGATTTTGTCCAAACTTAATAGGTTGACGTCTCCTCATCATCTTAATATGTGTACCAAATTCCATTTCTGTACCTTAAATGGATGCAAAGATATGACAAATTTTGATTATCGCGTATATGGTGGGGGGTGGAACAACGTCCCTTCGATTTTGTCCAAACTTAACAGGTTGACTTCTCCTCATCCTCTTAACATGTACACTAAATTTCATCACTGTGCCTTAAACGGATGCAAAGATATGACAAATTTTGATTATCCCTTATATAGGGGGGTTGGGGCAACGCCCCTCCGATTTTGTCCAAACTTAACAGGTTGACTTCTCCTCATCCTCTTAACATGTATACCAAATTTCATTTCTGAATGAATCGCAGGCAATAGTTGAAAAAATTTGAAGCGGCGAGCTGACTTTGACGGAATATTACTCGTATATTCAGGATAGGTACAAAAGTGACCGGCTACATTTTTTCCGTTTTACTTGCTGCTTACGATTACGAATACACCAGTGTACTGCGAATCGTATCGTTCTTCGTTCGGAAAGATAAACTACAGTATTCTGTCTATGTGTCGTACGAATGAGTGCCGGTGCACAGCTCTAATACACATATGTATATACACATATATATGAACATATATATAAAAATATAAAATACAACAAATTATAAAAATGTAAATGATTTTTAATTTCACAGCATATACAAAAACACTTCCGTTGTTCAATTGGCGCTGTCCACCAAATCAGTTATGTTTCCTCATTGTGTCGGCGAAAACTCTGTGGGAGACAAAACCCGGCAATGCATTTCTCTAATTAAAGGAACCGTGTAGGCGACGCATTCATCCCAGCCGGGAGATCGCCAAGCGGCCTCTCTAGTCTCCTTGCGATCTTGAAGCGATTTATAACCTGAAAATTTAAACATTGTGTAAAGTTTAATTTTTTTATTTTTTTTTATTACAATTTGAATCTACGAGCTATTTTAAGATAATAAATAGATTTACAATTACACTTGATTAAATTACATTTATTGTACTCTTATAAGTTAAGTCTATGGAGGTCTAAAAGGTAGGTCAAGAACATGGAAACGTTTAAGTCTACGTATTTCTTGGCTGTTATCTAGCAGATTTATAGCTAACGAGTTGCTATGGTTTTCTAATTTTTCTAAGTACTTCAAACTTGCGGACTTTATTTCGTTTTTAACCGTACTAATGTTTAAGTCCTTGTGAATACATTTATTAGTAACAAACCACGGTGCTTTACATATCAATCTTAATGTCTTAGATTGGTTTCTCTGCAGAATCTCCACGTTGGAATTACTTGCGGTTCCCCATAACTGAATGCCATATGTCCATACAGGCTTTAAAATTGATTTATACAACAGTATTTTGTTTTTAAAGCTTAGTCTGGATTTCGTATTAATCAGCCAATACATTCTTTTAGTTTTGTGCTTGAGCTGATTGACCTTCGCTTTAATATGCGGTTTATATGTCAAACGACGGTCTAAGTGCATTCCCAGATAGTTAACACAATTGGAAACGGGTATAACTGAGTTGTTTATCGATACATTCGGACAATTATGTTTTATTGTTGTGAAAGTTATGTGTGATGACTTGTTTGCGTTAACCTTTATATTCCATTTGCTAAGCCAATCTTCCATTATGTTTATATGATCTTGCAGAGTGTTCGAAGCATCAGCAGCAATGTACGATGTAGCTAGGATAGCAGTGTCGTCAGCATAAGTTGCCACAGTAACATTATCATTTATTGGCATGTCTGCAGTGTATATCGTGTATAGCACTGGTCCTAATACACTACCTTGGGGTATACCATACAAGTTAACAATACCCTACCCACTTATTCCAAACGGCCTATGTAAACAACTTTTTATTTTGCGCAGACGCGCTTGGCTTTCACAACACTTAAAGATTTTGCGCACTGAAGGTTGACACATATCATTGTCACTTCAGTCATTAGGCTTTTGTTGCATTGCAACTCAATTACAGTTCGATTGTTTAATATAAACATAAACACCGAACCGCTTGACATTTTCTATAAACATAATCTGGACCTTAAGTGTCAAATGACTTTTGTTTAAACAAATGGTATTTCACCATAAAGAACTTTTTGGCGTAAGCCAATCTTAAGCTCTCTCAGAGCATAAAAAGCTCAAAGCTTTTTCCTCTCTCAAAGCAAGGCATAATGTTAAGTTAAATTTAATTTAAGCTTCAGTTCTTAATTGAATTCATATAATAAAGGCTTCGAGCCCTTAAAAAAAATTTATTTTTTTATATTATTCCCTTAGGAATAATTTAATTGGCGCCCAACGTGGGGCACGCGTTGTTTTAAAAAAAAACCTGAATATCGAAAAAAAGGTTTCGCGTGTGCTACCAAAAAAATTTTGTGCAAAACAAAATAAAAAGTGCAAAAAAAAACTTTGCAAATTAATAAACATTTTGTGCAAACAAAATAAAAAGTGCAAGAAAATTAATAAAAATTTTGTGCAAAACAAAATAAAAAGTGCAAACAATTTTGCAAATTAATAAAAATTTTGTGCAAAACAATATAAAAAGTGCAAATCAAAGAGAGCACAACAAAATCTCTCTAAAAAATTCTCAAGTGGAAAACATTTAAAAAAAAAAAAAAAATATATGGAAAAAATTCCATATAAAAAACTAAAATATTGTGATCATTGTGGCAGTGATAGCCACAACACTAATAAATGTCCTAACAAAAAGGACTCGAAAAAATAAAATAAATAAAATTTCAAAAAAAAACCCTTGCAACAAAACAAGAAAATCAACCAAACTGTGAAAAGAAGGAAGGAAGGAAGACCCCTCCCACAGGAAGAAGAATTAAGGTAGTAATAATTGTTGTTAATTTTAAATTAAATATAAAAAACAATTAAAAATAAAAATTCCAAAATGGCAAACCCAACAAAAGCAACAAACGCAACTAACAGTACAAGTACTACGACTGATTTGACTGTAGACTTGATTAGTAGACTAATCGCACAAGCTACTATATCTTTAAAGAATGAAATTCATTCCTTAAAGGAACAAGTAGAAGGGTTTCAAAAACCAGGTGTTGTCGAATACGAAAAGCAACACATAGATCATACAATTTTTGACGCAACTTCACTTGACATGATAAAATCGTTGCCAGAATTTGATGGCAAATCAAATTCATACGTAGGTTGGCGAGAAGCATGCCAAAACACAATGACTCTTTACACAAAAGATGGTAAAACTTATTATTCGGCATTAGTTATTTTAAGAAATAAAATAACTGGTAATGCAAATGATCATCTTCTAAATCATGGCACAGTCCTCAATTTAGAGGCAATACTTGCTCGTTTAGATTTTGCTTACGCCGACAGGCGACCATTACATTTATTGGAGGAGGAACTTAGCATCCTTCAACAGGGCAATTTGTCCGCAATAGAGTTTTATAACCTTGTTAATAAAAAATTAACACTTTTGATTAATAAAACTATTATGACTTATGGTTCAAATACACCACAAACAAACATAAAAAATGAAGAAAATAGGCAAAAGGCCTTAAGAATATTCGTGAGTGGATTAAAAGCACCACTCTCTAATATACTTTTTTCATTAAGTCCACCTGATTTGCCAAACGCGTTGGCAAGGGCTCAGGAATTGGAATCCAATTACGAAAGAGCGCGATTCGCTCAAATTTACTATGAGGGAAGAAAGAATTCGAATTCTCATTCCCAACAGAGAAATTCTACAAATAAGGGTCAACAGCAAAATAACTTGCGTTACCCTAGTAATGATCAGAAAAATACCGATCAACAGAATCCCAATAAAAATAATTGGATTCAACAAAAATCAAACCCAGTACCAATGGAGGTGGATGGCAGTGAATACGGCAATCCAAAACCTTCAAATAACTGGCGTAAAAACAATAATTCTTACAACAAAAGACAAGGCTCTAGTTCTCAAACTAATCAGCCACAACAAAAGTCCCAAAGATTGAATAAAATAGATGAACCTGATGAGGAAACATCTCAAACTTCAAACAAAAATAATAATTCAGCTCGTACTAATAACATTAACGAGAATCATTTTTTAGGGAAACCCGAGTAGGCTTACCCTACTTGTTAAAAACAGACCAGGAAACTGGTATTTCTTATAAGATACTATTAGATACAGGAGCAACAGCTTCATATATTAGATCTGGGATCTATAATAATAAAAATGAATTAGCTATTTATAAGCGAGTTAAAACCATTAACGGTTACTCAATAATAAAATATTTCCATAACATAACTATTTTGGGAATCACAGAAAGATTCTACGAAATTGATACTTTAGAATCTGATTTTTTAATAGGATGTAATATTCTTAGGAATATCAACGCAATTATCGATTTCAAAAAGAATGTACTGACATTCGGAAATAAATCGGAAAAAATTTTATGTGAAGGTGACATAGAGGAAAATAAAAAACAATACGTTTTAAATAAATATCTGGACAGTTTGCAAAAATTGCAAATGGAAACTGACACCAATAGTGTTTTTCTAGAAGAAAAACCTTTCAAAAAAGTGAAAAGAAATAAAAAAAATGATAAAAAAAATAAAAACAAGAATTTATCCTTGGGATTAATAAATCCTGAGAACGCCGCCGATGGTTTTCCCGGCAAAAAAAGTAAAAAAATAAATAATTTATTTTTGGAATCTGAAGATTCTGAAAACGCCACCGAGGATATTACCGGTACCCATTATGAAAACTCACTCTTGGAATCAAATGATTCTGAGAACGCCGCTGACGATAATACCAGCAAAAAACGAGTTTTGAACAAAAAAATAAATAAAATAAGAGAATCAATCATTGAAGAAATCAATGAATTGCATTCTAAAATAAATACTAACATTCCTTTTAGGACTGATATTAATGCAGAAATACGTACAAACGTAAATACACCAATATGGAGTAAACAATACCCATATCCATTTTCATGCAATGATTTTGTCAACAATGAGATTGAACAAATGTTACATGACAATGTAATTCGAAAAAGTAAGAGTCCGTATAACTCACCCATATGGGTAGTTCCAAAAAAAGGAATTAATGAGGACGGCTCAAAAAAACATAGATTGGTTATCGATTATAAGAAATTGAATGAATATACCATTTCTGATACTTACCCAATACCCGACCCAAGTATAATACTAAGCAACTTGGGTAGTTCTAAAGTTTTTTCTACACTTGACCTCAGGTCAGGTTTCCATCAAATTAAGATGAATCTTAGCGATGTGGAAAAAACAGCATTTTCCGTAAACAACGGAAAATACGAATTTCTGAGAATGCCCTTTGGTTTAAAAAATGCACCTCGCATTTTTCAAAGAGCCATGGATGATATTTTGCGTCCATTTATTGGTAAAATATGTCATGTTTACATGGATGATATAATTGTGTTTTCAGAAACTCTGGGTCAGCACCTAAATGATCTAAAAAAAGTCATAAAGGTACTTCAGATGGCTAACATGAAAATTTCTGTTGAAAAATCAAAATTTCTGGAAACAGAAATAGAATTTTTGGGTTATAAGGTAGCTCATAAAGTTATCAAAACCGATCCTAAAAAAATCGAAACCATAAAAGAATATCCATTGCCAAAAAATTTAAGGGAATTACGAAGTTTCCTTGGCCTTGCAGGATATTTCAGAAAATTTGTAGAAGGATATGCTAAAATAGCAAAACCTTTGACAGAAATAGATTCAGGAAAAAATGGCAAAGTTTCGAAAAACATGTCAAGAAAAACATTAATCGAAATGAATGAAGAAGCAATTAATGCTTATCAAGTCTTAAAAAATAAACTAACTACAGAGGTTGAACTTACACAACCTGATTACAATAAAAAATTCGTTCTACATACGGATGCATCAAATGTGGCTTTGGGAGCTGTGTTGTCCCAAGACGCCAGACCCATTACATTTATCTCCAAAACATTAAGCAAAACAGAACGAAACTATGCTACCAATGAAAGAGAACTTTATGCCATAGTTTGGTCTCTTAAGAATTTAAGAAATTATTTGTACGGCGTGACAAATTTAGAAATTCATACTGATCATCAGCCTTTATCGTTCGCTATTTCCCATCGAAATCCTAATTCAAAAATGAAGCGATGGCACGCATTTATAGAGGAATTTTCTCCCAAAATAATATACAAACCAGGTTCCACAAATGTAGTCGCAGACGCTTTATCTCGACAACAAACAATTTATAATAAACTCACAAATTTTTAACCAAATCAAGAAAATATCAGAAGTTTTGAACATTATGGTAAACGACAATGAAAAAATTATTAGAAAACATCGACTAAAATTAATGACAATGGATTTACAAAATCTCATAAATACATTGACACTTTCAAAAGCAAACATTTTGAACCCAGCCATTTTAAGTTCACATGACAATACTGAAATACTAAGTCACGAAAAAGTTCGACTTACATTATCTGACTTACTAGACATTTCTACATTCAAAACAGTAAGAAATAAAGACTTAATTGTCATTTACATAAAATACCCAATGATTACAAGCATTTGCAAACAATATAATACAAGAGCCATAGCTCAACCAGATGGAAAGCTCATAATTGATAAGAAAATTGTAAATTGTAATAATCAATTCTTCAGAATAAAAGAATTCAAACAAGAAATATCTAATAACTATTGTCAAATAGATTTTGCTAAAAATTGTTTTGTAAACTTGTTAAATAATCAAAAAGCAAATTGTACCAAAATAAAAGAAAAAAATAAACAAATTGATAAAATAACAGAAGGAGCTATTCTTATATCTGGAAAAAATATTGTAAACAATACAAATTTAAATGGAAATTTTTTAATATTATTCAACGGTTCCACAATTATAAATAATGTAACTTATGAAAATGAAAAACAAAAAATTCTAAAATTCATTAAAGATCACAATTATAATGATTTCGTTATCGAAACATATTTAGAATCCAATAATACAAATCTTAAATTCGAAAATATAAATGTATTACAAGAATTTTTTAAGGAACCGAGTAATAAATTTTTTATATGTTCTTTTGTTATTATAATAACTTTAATACTAGCATGTAACGGTATTAAATTTTATAAATTTGTAATTGAGAGACGACAAAGATTAAATTATAAACAACAAGAAAAATTGTTCATTAAATTAAATGAACAAATTAATACTCTTATGAATCGGGACGATTCATCTTAGGAAGGGAGGAGTTAACAATACCCTACCCACTTATTCCAAACGGCCTATGTAAACAAATTTTTATTTTGCGCAGACGCGCTTGGCTTTCACAACACTTAAAGATTTTGCGCACTGAAGGTTGACACATATCATTGTCACTTCAGTCATTAGGCTTTTGTTGCATTGCAACTCAATTACAGTTCGATTGTTTAATATAAACATAAACACCGAACCGCTTGACATTTTCTATAAACATAATTCTGGACCTTAAGTGTCAAATGACTTTTGTTTAAACAAATGGTATTTCACCATAAAGAACTTTTTGGCGTAAGCCAATCTTAAGCTCTCTCAGAGCATAAAAAGCTCAAAGCTTTTTCCTCTCTCAAATTTAATTTAAGCTTCAGTTCTTAATTGAATTCATATAATAAAGGCTTCGAGCCCTTAAAAAATGTATTTTTTATATTATTCCCTTAGGAATAATTTAATTTACATACATATACTAGCTTTCACCCGCGACTTCGTCCGTGGATCTTCCGATAAAAAGTAGCATATCCAAAAGAAGGCGACAAGACACATGGCCGAAAACCAATAAAAAGCGATGTGTTAACCTCGCCAGAGTTTATTTCGGAGATAAAAGAAAACCGTAAAAAACATAACGACGCTCTGAATAAATAAGCAGAGAAAGCGCATCCAATTGCCTTGAAAAGAGCAGTGCTAATGGCGTCTGCAAGGACAACAGCAAAACGAGGCAGGAGAAACCAATTAGCGCAGTCATCAAAGGTAGATGAGGACTTTTGCAAAATTTGCTTGGACGTAATGCCATAAATACAAATTAACCAAAAGCAGCTCGGTAAAATGTAATTCGTGTGGACGAGCTGTTCATTTTAAATATGTCAACTTGCAAAGGAGCTTTTGGACTTGCAAAACCTGCGAGCCTGAACATGAGGAGGATACAGGAGGAAACATAATGTAAAGACATTTTCACTTTTTTCACTTATTTCTATTTATTTGGTAATAAAATCTCACAAGTAATTAGTTTTCACTTCAAATTGTCAGAGTGAACCACTGAAAGAATAAACAACACAACAATAAAAAAATAAACTAGTGTCTATGTCACTTATGTCATTTTCGAAGTTTTATAGCGAAGTTTAAATGGGTGCCAGTAGCTTGACACCTTTTAAGGAGGGTCGGTTTTCGACACTCTTTCTAGATCGACCTCCCAAATCGTATTTTTCGATATTTTTAAGTTCCGTTACATATACACATAGGCTAACATTTGCGTTGTCCAGGGGGTTTTACGGTTCAACAACTGTCTTGGCAAACCTTTAAGCGTGCAAAATTTGCAACGCCAGTCTATTGATCTGCTCCACGGCACTATGGGGAATTTGACCAGTTTTTTTTTTTGGCATAATTTTTTTTTTTCAAGTATGCAAATTATCGATATTTTAATGTTAACGTATTAAGAATATATGAAACTGTTATCTTACATACCGCAAATGTTAACTTAACAATCCAGTCTTCAAATATCAGCTGTTAAAGTCAGCTCTTGCAAGCGAACACCACGTGCATACATTGAGCTTAATTTTGCAGTGCATGTTCAAATTAATAATTCTTCAACGAAAAAACGTAAAATAATAAAATTTTAAATGGATGTTCATTCTTCACGTTTGTACTATGTGTTGATACTAGTATGTTTCTTATTTTGTGCAATTTGTAAATTTAGAAAGTAACGTAAAGCTTTCGGAAAGAAAGTTCAACTTTGAATAGAGTTGCAAAAATGATAATATTTTGTAAGTGTGTGTCTATGTCCATGTTGTATAGTCATCAATTCCTAATTCAGAGCATCCAGTCTCAATGTGCGACTTTTTGCGAAATTTTATTTATTAGGAAGCAATCTCTCGATTGGCAATGCGACTCTGCTGGAAGTGTGGCGTAAGCAAACATGCTGTCGTGACAAGTAAACTGCAGTCTTCACTTTTATTAGTGACTATATTGATGCCAGCATTCTTCAATTAAATGAAAGCCTTTTAAAAGATAAAGCACGAATGTTTCCGTTAATTTATGGAGAAAATGCCAAAAATGTAATAGGAAAATATTCAAAATGGATGGAAGAAGATCTAAGCTTGAGTTTAATTTGAAATGAAAGCAAAGAAGAATCAAAAAGAGAATCGACTGGACGTCCAAGTGTCGTTTTGTTTAAAATACGCAAGAGGCCAGAAAAAGCAAGCAACCGACCTCTCAACGGCCCAGAAACACTATGCACGTTTATAGGTTCAAGCAGCAAACATAGCTGCTCGGAAACGCGGTCTTAACGATCTTGCCTTAAGCCCAGCAAACGACAAAAGCATCAGGAAATTAATAAGTAAACCTATTGAACAGTTTATTCGTTCTTCTACTGAGGAGGCTCTGGTTTATTTCTGGATCAAGAACAATATTGTGCAATTCGGGAGGACGAAAAGTGCAAAAAGGCAAATATTTATCCCAATTATAAAATAGGTGATAAAATAGGATTGTCGACCCGCCAATATTAATATAACAGATACCGTAGCAAAAGTTGGCCTGCAAGATGAAGCTCGGATAGTGGCTAATCAAGAGGAAAATATTGCAGCAGCAATGAACAACCAGCAAACGGACTTCTTATAAAATAAAAAGAATCAAAGGAAGTTATTATGCAAGAGGAAATCTAAAATTTTATATCATGCAAGGAAATCCTCAATAAGAAACAATGCATATATATAAAGTTCAAGCTTAACTTAACTGTAATTGATGGCAAAGTGCTTAATGCCTTAACGAATACAAAATCGTTGCAAGCTTGCTCCATTTGCAATGCGACACCCAAAGATTTTCTGGGAAACAAAAATTTTAAGTGCCTTAAGTTGGTTCCTATTTTGGACAATTTAAAATATGGAGTAAGTACGTTGTTGGATTCTATTTTTTGAATTTGTACTTCATGCTGGATATAAAATTGGTGTATAAAAATGGAGAATTACGAATCGAGTCGACAAAATCATGGTTTGGAAAAAAAGAAATACATTTCGCGTATGTTTTGGGAAAAGCTGTTGCTAAAGGTTGATCAACCAAAACAAGAAGCACAAATGTCGGAAATACTGCGCGCCGTGCAATTAACAGCTATAAAGAATTTTTCAAAATAACTGGCGTTGGCATCCAGCTCATTTTAAATATGAGGACAATACTAATTTGTTTATCATGTCAACTGCCAATAAACTTGGAAAAATTTGAGTAACTTTGCTATACTAATGGGCAACTTATTCCATGGCTTCCAATTACAGTGACGGTCGACAAGATTGTCATTCAAGGAAAATCTTAGAACACACAGTTCTTCCAGTCGGCTATTTAGGTGAAGAGGCAGCAGAATCGAGAAATAAGATATATAAATTCGACAGACTCCATCGTGCGAGAGTCGGATTTGTAACTTCATAAATGTTATTCAGAGAGCAATGGATAATTCGGACCCCAACATTTCATCAGTAAAAATATAGAGGCGCATTCGAAAACATAAGCTACTTTTTTTGCGCGTTATTAATTTATGAAAAAAAAAAAAAACTGGTCACATTCCCCATAGTGCACGGTACCTTGTCCCTTTCTTAAGCAAAACTAATGATTCGGCAATATATTGTCTTGAAGTAGGACTTCACCTAGCCGACTGACAACAAGCCTCTCCCATACTGTGGATAAAGCCGGAAGAAGACTCGTAATCAGTATCTGATTTGACTGGCTTGTGCATCATAAGAATTGCTGCCATAGTCCACTGTCTTGGAAAGGCTTGTCTTCTGAGTATAGCATTAAATATTAATGCTATGTAAAGAAGCGCCCTAGTTGGTAAGGCTTTTAGTGTGACATGGCAAACACTGTCCATTCCAGGAGCCTTATTTATTGGCAGTGGCTTAGTTACCTCCGCTATATCCTCAATCCTAATTGGCTTAATGGGGAGAGACATCTGCAGCGGTGTGTGTAGGCTGCTTTGGGTTTCCCTGACCTGTTCCGTTCTGGCAAAGCCATAATGTGTAGAACGAGCTTCCAAGAGGTGTGCAAAAGTATAGCATCACATTCTTACCCACGTCAGCTCCTTCGTTGATAATCTGATTCCATAGTCTATGGCTCCTGGCGGGGGATTGAGAGGTGCTACAGCCCTTCTTCCACACCTGTAGCAACCTTTATTGGAAAGTGCAATGCCATTGGTTGCAGCTGTTTTTTTAGATCTTATGCTCCGGTCTGACTACAAAATAGGTAACTGTTGCTGATCTCTAGCAATGGTTGTTTGATAGGGGTTCAAATTAACGACACGAGTATTTGTTTGAGCACGGCTCATGCCGGTTTATTTTTTTACCCTTTTAACAAGTCTCATTGATCGGCGGAGGGACTCCTGGTATTTTTCGCAGGCTTTGTAGCTGGCCGTGGTTTCCAGCGCAATAGATGCAGGTATGCGGTTCATTTTGTGGTCGTATGCATTGTGAAGTGCTGTGATTTTCTCCACATCTCGCACAGTTAGGATGACGTCTGCAGTTCTTAGCTGTGTAACCATATTCTTGACAACGGAGACAATGTGTGATTTCTGCTGATTTTCGCATTCTTTTCTCTCCTATAAGATCGAAAAGGTCATTTCTGTTGTAAATTTTAATTACTATTTGCGGTTGCTTTGGCGCTTAATTACGATGTGTGCGTTAGTTACGATGGGTTATGACTCCCATCCATATTATTGTTCTCACTTATTGGGACGTAAGTTTATTTCTGTCAGCTATGTCAGTCTCATCATCACTGTTGTCATCCATAGCAAGTATTGCAATCCTTTTTTTTGAATTTGCCTGTTTACTTGTTGTAGGTGCATGCGAGGCCGAGTCAGCGTTTGATCTTTTGGTACTGGCAATGGAAGATAAAGCTACGTTCACACACACTGGTAATGTGTCGAATATTCGATGTGTTTTAATAAAATTGGATAAAAGCATAAAAAAAGTAAGAAAGAAGGGCAGCAAAGAGAACAGTGCGGTTTCTACATAACTTTGATGCGAGATATACGTGCAGGGGATAATAAGGTGTATTGCAATTTTGTGCGTATGTCTTCGAGGGATTTCGCTTTTTTAATTTGTCTTATGTTGCCACTTGTAACGAAACAAATGATACCTATGAGGAAACCTATATACCTGGAGGGAAACGATCGACACTGATATCTGAACTCTTGAACAAGAAGGCGTAGAACAATTCAGGTCCCAAATACAAGTGAGCAATGGCTACAATGTGCTTCAGATTTCGAAAGTAAATTAAACCTTCGAAACTGTGTTGGCGCCCGTCCACGTCGACAAACAAACACGTCCTTATAAAAACACCTAAGAATGCTGGTAGCAAATTCTTTAATTATAAACAGGCACATAGCATAGTCTTAATGGCTCCAGCTTTCGCCGGCAACAAATTTACATTTATTAATATAGGAGCATGTGGAAGGTTCTCTGATGGTGACGTATACAACATCAGCAAACTGGGTGTTGCACTTGAAAGAAATTTATTGTATATACTGCCGAATATATCATTACCAGGACTCGAAATAAATATTCCGTTCTTCATCTTTGCTGATGATGCCTTTGCTCATATGCCGTATTTCATGAAACCGTTGTCTGCTTGGCAACGAAGTATGGCTAAAAGAGTTTATATTTATTGTATCTTTTGGACACGACGCATTGTGGAAAATGTTTTCGGCATAGCAAGCGCTCAGTTCAGGATTCTACGAGAACCATTTAACTAGAACCTGTTATAGTGGAGAAAATAGTGCTAGCAATTTGTGCACTGCACAACTTCTTGATGAGCAGCGATTAACGAAATTCATAAGCACCAGCGGAAGATATTGACAAAGAAGTACCCGGAAGATGGAGAGCCAACGTGAATATACTACACATAGAGGTGCAGTCTTTCTTTCATTTATGATGAAGTTGAATGGCAATAAACCAAAGTTTTTGTAATTATTAAAAAAATGGTGATATGCTTTTACAGTGGCACAGAGCTGCCATATGCGGAGTTGTCCCCGCCAATATATGTTCGTGAAAAAAACTCGAATAGCCTAGTGAAAAACATAGTGCAACTTATTGGAAATGGCAATTTTCATATTTCATCGCTCAAAAGGGGAAATCTGCACGAAATAAAGCTTCAAATTTACACAGAACAAAACTATCGTGTAGTCTCAAAACATTTAACTGACTCAAAAGCAAACTTTTACACATATCAGTTAAAAAGCTCTAAAGGTCTGCAAATTGTACTTAAAGGCATCGAACCTAGTGTATCCCCGAGTGAAGTGCTCTCAAGGAGAAAGGTTTCAATCCCAAAATAGCTATTAATATTATTAACAAGAACAAAATACCTCAACCCATGTTCAAAGTTGAATTAGAGCCTTAGAACAAGTCACTTAAGAAAAATGAAGTACACCCAATATACTCCCTACAATATCTGCTCCGCCGCAGAATAACTGTGGAAGAGCCTCACAAACGCAACAACCCGGTTCAATGCACTAACTGCCAAGAGTTTGGCCGTACAAAAACGTATTGCACCCTACGTTCTGTATGCGTTGTCTGTGGAGATCTCCATGACACTACTTCATGCCCTGCAAATAAAACAGATCCAAATGCAAAAAATGCAGAAACTGCGGTGGTAACCACACGGCTAATTATCGGGGCTGCCCAGTTTTTAAGGAACTGAAAAGCCGCCTAATTCAGCAAATCGCTTCAACCCGCACTCGCCCCGAAGAGATAATAACACGCACCTCGCAGACCTATACCCTAGACACAACTAACCCGGCAACTAATGCAAAATCAAAATACACTGATACAAATGCTCGTAGCCCAACAAAGCCAAAAAATTAGCACTTTAAATATATACCTCTGGAATGCCAATGGTGTTTCTCGACACAAGCACGAACTCTCGATATTTCTTAAGGAACGAGACGTAGACGTAATGCTTCTCGCAGAAACACATCTCACAAATAAATACAATTTCCTAGTTCCAGGTTACACATTCTACGCCACAAACCACCCAAACGGAAAAGCCCATGGAGGAACTGGCATACTCATTAGAAGTAGAATAAAACAATATGCTCTTCTTTGTGTGTTCACACATAGGGTAGAAGTTCTCTACGCCTATCATGCATGTTAGCGCTTATACCAGAGCAGAAGCCACTAGTTGTAACAGTTGTCATAGTGTATATAGGTTTACTAGTAGCTCAAGTAAATGTTAATGTTGTAGTTGTAGTGGTCGTGTTGCTGGCAACTATTAAGCGCATTCTTTTATGACCAATCGGCTTACTTTTAATTTTTAGCAACAATTGTTTATTAAAAAAAAAAAATATATATATATATAGGTCAATTGGTTTGAACGTGTTTAAAGTTGGCTTAAACTTCGCACAAACAGAACAAGTATAGATTGGTTTCACAAAGAAAATTTTTTTTTATTTCATTATTATTTTATAATGTGCAGCTGCGTACCGGGCGGTAATGCTTGCTCTAACGGCCGATCTTGCCGTTGAATCGCACTTCTCTTAGTGTTTATTTTGTTGTTGTTCACCTGCCGACACCGCAATAGACGGTGTACAAAATTTATGTCGTGTACCGTATATTGGACACGATTAACTGAACTGCTTAAAGTAGAAGATGAAAAGCAATTTAGCTTATGCGCGACACTATCATCTTAATGAGGCAGTATGCTCGAGTCTTGTACCCGCAGTGAATATATTAATATCTGTTTGATTTCAAACTTCTCGGTTTGAGTATGCTACACGAACTTACACAGTGCTGTCGATCGCTGTGTTAACTTATACCAAATTTTTTGCGAGACTGTTTAAGCTCTCTGGTACATATGTACAAAATATATGCGAGAATATATATTGTAAACACTTATATAAATACATATAGAGCGACTGTACCGAGTTGAAAAGAACTGCATGAAAGTTTGCATTGGCAACAAAATATGAAAAATTGTGCAAATTGTTTCAAACGGTATGCAGAAAGTAGACGTGACTTAACTTCAAAAATAATAGTTTTAATCGTTATTTGTATTAATTTTCACACTATTTAGGAAACAAAACACCACCTAACATACGCTGTTTTTTTCGTAAACTGCCTTTCTAGCAACTATTTCGTTTTTGCTGACGCAAGAGGAGCGGTTATATGCTGTTTGATTAAGGATTGGCAGCGACTCAGTAAAGCGCATGGTTCTTACGAGTCGGTGAATAGAATAAAACTGTTCACGCCGAATGCGTCTGCTGCAGGGTTAACAGGAGTTGACGAGGGGAACGAAGATGAATAAGTAGTTAGAAGACCAAACGATACAAATATAGGTATCCACGATGCATTAATGCAGCTGATGCAACAAGTACGAGACTTGCGCAGCGATGTGAAAGGAACAAATCTATTATTCGTAGAGGAAAGGGGTGAGCGCATTAAACTTGTCGAAGCAATACATTGCGCGCAGACTGACGAAAGTGACGCCGATAATACGGTGAAAAGAGGATTGCAAAAACAGAGTGTGCTGATAAAACACAAACAGCAACATCTGGTGGAAAAAAGGCGGCTTGTAGTGAAAATCGTGAAATGGTAAAATTCGTGAAAGTGGTTTAAACTGGATTTTGAGTGGACGTGAACCAACTCGAAAATTGTATGACTTTTCTGAGTTCGATGGCACCCCGAAAATTGGCTTAATGCGGCGTATTGCATGACGACTTAGGAGTACGGTTGAGTGCTTATAGATACATAGCAAAATGTGTCAAACATTATGCAATATGTTGACATAATATTTGGGTCAGCCGGAGTTGCTAGTTAAGAGTCAAATAACGACTTATTCCACAAATATCTGAAAGCAGTTTAGACCAGATGATTGCATTTGTGTGAATAATTTGGCATCATTTTTGGAACCGATTGCCTCTCGACGCTACCGGTTGTGCATTCACTGAGCTCTGCTCAAATATTATTTTCTTTGTTTTTTATCAACAAAAAAGTATATGAAAATTGTTCTAACAAGTGTCTAAGCGTCAGTGCAAAACATGAAAATTAATTAAACGCTTAAGTATTTCTTTTCGCGTTTTTATTTTCTCGTTTTTTTTTTTCTTACATTTTCTCTTTTGAATGTATTTAAAATACATTCTTTTGTTTGTTAAAATAACAAAATAAAAAGGCGCAAAAAGCAATAAAAAAAAAAAAAAAAAACAACTAATATGCGAAAAAGACGCACAGTCAAAAGAGCGAAGTCAAACTGTACAAGATGTGAGTAGACGAAATGCTTACTTCACATTTTTCGACACCGCTCCCCCACTCAACAAGTCCAATACACTCTCTGCCGATCAAAAGATCAGAGCAAGGTCTTGTTCCCCGGCGATCAACTGCCCACCCAAAACGCAAGGTACTGAAGAAATGATAAGTAAAAGCGTAGTAAGTACGAACACAAGCAACCACTCGTTTAATTTACCTCAGCCGCGGCCACTCTCGCTAACAATCACTTTCCCACCCGCAACCAGTACACATACTGTTACATACGTGTGCTCTTCCAGTGCAACAACAACCACAATAACACATTCAAACAATGCTACGACAAGAACAGCATGTCTCTTGCAAGCGCCTGCTGTTTCTGCTGCTGTGGTTTCAAATAATAACAACAACATGAACGTCCCGTTGGAGCAAAGCATAATGCAAAAAAAGAAGCAAACCATCTCAAATCGTTTGGCAGTGCAGACAGGCTTAGACCGCTATATATAAATTAAGCGTAAACGAAGCCCATCTAACTCTAAAAGTGGTAATAAGCCCAAGATTAGTCGTAACGACGATAAAAGCGTGAACCAAACGCCTCTTGCAGGTAACAGATTTTCCATTTTAAGCGAAAGTGAAAATAGTGCATCAAAAAACGCTGACGGAGTTGTCCCCGCCAATATATGTTCGTGAAAAAAACTCGAATAGCCTAGTGAAAAACATAGTGCAACTTATTGGAAATGGCAATTTTCATATTTCATCGCTCAAAAGGGGAAATCTGCACGAAATAAAGCTTCAAATTTACACAGAACAAAACTATCGTGTAGTCTCAAAACATTTAACTGACTCAAAAGCAAACTTTTACACATATCAGTTAAAAAGCTCTAAAGGTCTGCAAATTGTACTTAAAGGCATCGAACCTAGTGTATCCCCGAGTGAAGTGCTCTCAAGGAGAAAGGTTTCAATCCCAAAATAGCTATTAATATTATTAACAAGAACAAAATACCTCAACCCATGTTCAAAGTTGAATTAGAGCCTTAGAACAAGTCACTTAAGAAAAATGAAGTACACCCAATATACTCCCTACAATATCTGCTCCGCCGCAGAATAACTGTGGAAGAGCCTCACAAACGCAACAACCCGGTTCAATGCACTAACTGCCAAGAGTTTGGCCGTACAAAAACGTATTGCACCCTACGTTCTGTATGCGTTGTCTGTGGAGATCTCCATGACACTACTTCATGCCCTGCAAATAAAACAGATCCAAATGCAAAAAATGCAGAAACTGCGGTGGTAACCACACGGCTAATTATCGGGGCTGCCCAGTTTTTAAGGAACTGAAAAGCCGCCTAATTCAGCAAATCGCTTCAACCCGCACTCGCCCCGAAGAGATAATAACACGCATCTCGCAGACCTATACCCTAGACACAACTAACCCGGCAACTAATGCAAAATCAAAATACACTGATACAAATGCTCGTAGCCCAACAAAGCCAAAAAATTAGCACTTTAAATATATACCTCTGGAATGCCAATGGTGTTTCTCGACACAAGCACGAACTCTCGATATTTCTTAAGGAACGAGACGTAGACGTAATGCTTCTCGCAGAAACACATCTCACAAATAAATACAATTTCCTAGTTCCAGGTTACACATTCTACGCCACAAACCACCCAAACGGAAAAGCCCATGGAGGAACTGGCATACTCATTAGAAGTAGAATAAAACAATATTCTCTACAGGGATTCTCAACCAATTACCTCCAAGCCACTCCGATAAATGTGCAATCCAAATTTGGCAATCTCACATTATCGGCAATTTATTGCCCCCCTCGTTTTACTGTAACCGAAAAACAGTTCATAGACTTTTTTAACACATTGGGTGATCGCTTCTTAGCTGCAGGAGATTATAACGCGAAATATACCCAATGGGGATCACGGCTTTCAAATACCAAAGGGAAACAGCTCATGCAGTCCCACATACTGGTCAACAGATCCGAAAATACCGGATCTTATAGACTTTGCAATTAGACGAAAAAACTCAACCAGATTATTTTCTGCAGAATCACTCGCAGATCTGTCATCGGATCACTCTCCCATAATTTTTAATCTATTGGAATACCCACAATACAATTGAAATCCCAGTTTTCTCACCGCTTACAATACGAATTGGCTTAAATACAAAAAATATATAAGCAGCCACATTGCACTCAAATTGCGAAATGGATATAGACAACTCTGTCAGTGCCCTTAACTCAATACTCGCTGCTGCATCAAAACACTTTACACCACAATTTAATTCACCCCCAACGACAAATCATAGCATAACAAATAGTCACATTGAACATCTGGTTGCAAAAAAACGCCGCCTAAGAAGAGAATGGCAAAACTTGAGATCTCCAGCTGCAAAATTAAGGCTGAAAACAGCTACTTGTGAGCTGACCACGGCCCTCAAAATTGAAGATAAGCTAGCCCAGAGAAGATACATAGAATGTCTCTTACCAAAAAACTCTAAATTTCCGTTATGGAAAGCTCGCGCTACTATTCAGCCACCCGCTGAGGTATCTAAACCCATTAGAGATAATACTGGCAATTGGGCTCGCAGTGATGAAGAAAAGGCTAACATTTTTGCAGCACATCTTAGAAATGTATTTCAGCCAAACCCATCGACAAACGGTTTCGCTCTTCCTCCATATCCGGATAGGAACTATTCAGCACCCCTCCGAATACACACATGAAGTAAAAAATTTCATAAAAAATCAACTAAACCCAAAAAAGGCTGCAGGTCATGATCTTATTTCTCCAAAAATGATAGTGGAACTCCCCAGTCCAGCTATTAATTATATTACCAAACTGTTCAATGCCATTCTAAACAGTGGTTATTTCCCCACCCAGTGAAAAAAATCAATCATTCTCATGATCCCGAAGCCCGGTAAGGATAAAACTCAGGCGGCGTCATATAGACCCATAAGTCTTCTATCATGTCTGTCCAAGCTCTTTGAAAAGATTTTTCTCACCAAAATAAGCCAGTACATTCAAAATATCATCCTTACCCATCAATTCGGTTTTCGCGAACAGCATGGCACCACTGAACCAGTCAATCGTATTACCTCAGAGATTTGAACTGCGTTTGAGCACCGTGAATACTGCTCCGCAATCTTTCTCGATATTGCCCAAGCGTTTGAACGAATTTGGCTCGAGGGGCTTAAGTACAAAATTAATGTGTTGCTTCCACAAAATACAAACAAGGTTCTTGAGTCCTATCTCAGCGAAAGAACCTTCGTTGTGCGACAAAATGATTTTCTAACAGTAGAGTCGGAAATCAAAGCTGGTGTGCCCCAAGGTAGCGTACTCGGCCCCATGCTATACGTGCAATACACATCAGATATCCCAATTAACCACAACCTCACAACATCAACATATGCTGACGATACTGCAATATTAAGCAGGTCCCGATGCCCAATAGAAGCAACAAGTCGACTTGCAGATCACCTCACCCATCTCGAAGAGTGGCTGAGCAACTGGCGGATAAAAGTCAATGAACAAAAAAGTAAACACGTTACATTCACGCTCAATAGAGGTACTTGCCCTACGCTAACTCTGAACAATATTACGATCCCCCAGGCCAATAAGGTCATGCATCTCGGCATCCATTTTGAAAGACGACTCACATACCGTAAACACATTGAAGCGAAGAAAACACAAATTAACTCCCTACACTGGCTTATTAATTCACGATCACCCTTAAATCTGGATTACAAGGTGTTGCTTTATAACACAGTAATAAAGCCTATTTGGACATACGGATCCCAGCTATGGGGCAATGCAAGCGTCAGCAATGTGGAAATAATTCAAAGAGCTTAATCTAAAATTCTTAGAACAATAACTGGTGCACCATGGTACATTCGAAACGATTGTATTCACAGAGATCTGAATATCCCAACTGTGCAGTCTGAAATAGCTCGAACAAAGCGAAACTATTCTCAAAAACTCGACTATCACCCAAACCCGCTCGCAAGAGCTCTCACTCAACAAAATAACACAACGCGACTCAGGAGAAATGACCTCCCAAGCTCAGTGTTAATTTCTTAGAGCCGCTGTAAATTACTAGCCTCTATCTGGATGGCTAGTACATATTACAAGTTTAGATTTAGGAATTTATTGTTAATTATTGTTAGTCCTAAGAAAAGGAGATTCAATAAATAAGAAAAAAATAGAACAAAAAAAAAAACAAATTTTTGGAAGCTGCAGATGCACAGCAGCACTTGTGTAATCCAACAATAATTTATGAGTTTACCTTAAAATTGCAGGTGCAACGAAGACTTGATTGGGCGCGATACTCGAGCTCTGGGCAGTACTCCAACAGTGCGACATTTTAGTGATTGGATGCAGGATGTAGAGAGAATGGCTCAAGCAGCATGTCCTAAAATGAAAAACCAAAATGGACCAAAAAACGAACGAAGGTCAAAACTATTTCATGCTAATAGGCTGAAGCAGTGTCGACCTTAACAAAAATGTGTATTCTGTTCAGAAGTGCATGAAATCAACAAATTCCAGAAGTGTGCCGCAATGAAATTTGATAGGTTACAAACTTTTCTTAAGGGTAATTAGTGACATCGAAGCAATAGTGGACATCAAAGCAAAATTCATTCAGAGCGACACCAATGCTATGTTGAGAATGCTCTTGAAGGCTACATAAATTACTACATCCAGAACCAAGAGAACCGCAAGTATTTTCGGGCACCGCGATGCACCACATAAGCTCGAAAGTGCAACTTCCCTTTTTTTAACTGTTGGCTACTCGCATTTATTGATGATTGCTGTCCCCCTGACATACAACCGTCTTGTCGATATGCTAAATCTTGAAGCTTCGAAGGAAAAACTAATTCTTCAATAGTTCGGAGAGAAAAAAGTAAACGAGTTATCTATCATTTTGACATTGGCATATCAGAACCACGAGGAACCCCAATATACGACCTTAAAGCAACTTGAGTTTGCAGAAGCAAACAGTTTTGATGTCAGACATTCAAAGTAAACATCGCCATTTGAAAAAGATTCTAATTAGGGCTTGGCCGGACCAGCAGTTGTTTTAACAAAACTAGCTTGAATTGTTTACGGCCATCAAAGCAACGGGTCAATGGAAAGACATATGGTGCATTCCATATGCAAGTCAGCGAACAAGACGAAAGAATCGAATCATTAGTGCAAAATTATATTGGTGATACTGATTTTGGAGTGCGCGAGGTGAAGCAACACATTGAATATGAAGTAATGGCTTCTAAACGAAATTTAGAAAGCACAAGAAAGCGCATTGGACAGAGGTTTGAAACAGGTATATTGTAGAAGAGTGAAAACAATACATTTCTGGCTAAGAAAGAGATGGCTAAGAAAAGGAAACTGGCATTGGAGACAAAATTTCTACGAGACCCAAACTATAAACAAGGATAAATTCGCATTATGAATAGTTACGACAAGAAGAGTTATATGCGCAGAATTAACGACAATGATACGGATGAGAATCGAAGAAATATTTGTTACCTTCCACATTTCCGTGTCATTAATCCTAACAATCCTGGCAAGTTAAGAGTAGTATATGGTGTTGCGGCTAAAGTTGATGGAGTATCGTTAAATTCAATGCTTCTAAGAGAGCCAGATGAATGAGAATCATTAATAAACGTACGGACAAAGATGAATTGGAACCGGAGGACGGAAAGACTCAGAGAATATTGTGGCGTAAGCACGAGAGCGATGAAATGGCTGAGTTTTGGAGCAACACCTGCAATTTGTAAAGAAAAAAGAACCGGAGGCGTCTAAAGCAATATTGCACAATCATTACGTGGATGATTTTGTGCACTGGTTCGATGATAAGAATGAAGATATATTAGTGACTGAGCAAGTGACATGGTTACACACACATGGTGGCTTTCAAATATCAAGATTTGTGTCCAAACCAAAGAATATCAACGAATATTGATAAAGGCGACGACACGCATTATCAAAAGGTGCTCGCTATTTGTACTATCCTTTGGTAAAATCGACGAATCGTTTTTATCAGCCGAGCGATGCCTACGTAGCGAGAAGTTCTATGCATTGTTATGTCGGTGCGAACACCCATTTAGGTGGCAGCAGAGCACGCGCTGATTGGAAACCTACTTCTGCAATCTATTTGGCGCAAAAAACATGAACATGAGCTTCGAGCTAAACATTTTGGCATTGTTAATTTGGACAACCACAATTTTTTTGAGCAATTCTCGTCATATGATAGACTTATACGAGTTGTTGAATGGATTTACGCTGGCGTGACCGTAATCATGACAAAATTGAACAATGGAACAAGTACCTGCAAAGAACGACAGTCAGCTTTGGGAACTGACACCATGCCTTTATAAAAACAAAGTTATCCGCTTGAGTGGACTCATCGATTTTGCGAATTTTGTGTGCGTGGGTAGACGATGTCCAATTATTATGCCACAGAAGCACCACCTATCGGCATTAACTGTTCAGAATTTTCACGTTGATTGCAAGCAATCAGAATTTTCGTGCAGAAGTACGACAAGCATCACGTTTTTGCCAGCAATGCAAGAATGAGAGAGCAAAACCAAATGTGCCAATGATAGGTCAGTTTCCAACGGATCGACTAGCTCCGTACGTACGACATACTTTCTCGATTGCGATTTCTACTTGCTTAACTGTACGGGCGTTACAGTTGGATATCGCACACGACTTGTCGACCGATACGTGTTTAATGTGCACAAGAAATTTCATCAATCGTCTCGGAGTACCTAAGCGAATACGCTCCGAAAATGAAACAAAATTTGTTTGCTCCGAGCGTGATTCGGGGCAACAGCTGGAGAAGTTCGACCATAAAGCTATTGCGGATGCATTGCCTACAAATCGAATTGAATGGCTGTTTAACTGATCGCTCAACCCCCATGCTGGAGTTTATTGGGAACGTTTGGTGCGCAGCGATAAACGAGCTATAGGGCACGCTTTGCTTCAAACAAGTCTAAAGGATGTGTGAAGCTGAAACTATGTTTTCAACACAAGTCCATTATTATAACATCGACTGGAACTTTGATGTTGAGTGAATCTAGATTCACGATGACGGGGATATTGGCTAACTATTTTCAAAATGGTCATGTTGGTTTCTAATTTTCTAAATAAGTTTCGTTATGAAAATGTAAACATAAAATTTGCTAACTTAAATTATCACTGATATAGCACTTATAGCAAATGATTTTGTTTTGTCAAATATCCACGCAACGCAAGTATAAATCAATCACTTGTCTTTAGAAGAAGTGAGCGCTTTGAATTGTTTCAAAATCTCACTTAAAAAAGAAATCTCATTTGAAAAGTTTCAGATCTGCGTCGAATAACAAAGCATTATTGATTTTTGTTAACTTTTTAAGAGGAAGTATATAATTTTTTATATAATTCGTGGTGATATTAATGATACAAAATGTTGTTTCAGGTATAAGATCGCGATATTAGAATAGCAGTGAAATCTAAAGTTTACCTTTAATGTTGATGATTTATAGTGTACCTTGTGGAGGAGACGGGTTCAACATATGCAATCAAGTATATGTTGGTACGTCGGAATCTAAATTAAAAACAAGGATTTCCGCACATAAATCGGACCATCGTTGTCGCAGACTTAAAGCCCACAAAACGGCACTTGAGGCCCACTGTGCGAACACTGGTCACTCTCCTGATTTTGAAGCTGTTGACATTTTACAGCAAGAGAGTAAAGAAAGTATAAGTGGGTCGAAATATATTGAATTATAAAAAACATTTAGTTTATTTAATATTGGACCTCGAGCCTGCAAAAATACAACGTTTACCTTTAATCTCTTTTAATTTGTTTTACTAATTTGTTGTTAGTAAAAAGAATTCATAAGAGTGTAGTTATAAAACACATATACATATGGGCATTTGCACAGAAATGTCAACCGCAGCCAAAAAATGCTCTTATTGAAAATTTGTCCCTACATGATAAGTTGGACGAAAAATGGAAGGAAGTGAAAATAAATATATTGTATATATTAAAAATCATTTATAATCATCTTTTTACGCATATTTAATTAGATAAAAAGTAAATAAATAAACATAAAAGTATGATGGAACAAAATGTCGTGCGACAGTAATTAAAAATGAAATAATATAAAAACTACTTAATGTTTTTTAATGAAATAAAAAACGTTATTAAGATGCATAACATTTTAAATTTTGTCGCGTCAGGTTTGGCTGAAATCGGTGTTTGAACTGTTGGCTTTGAAAATGATTCCTTTTTTTGTCGCGTGCGACAGTCTGGGTTTTTGGAATTATTTTGAAAACGAACAGTTGCCCAAAACTCAACTTAAACATTGATTATAGAGCTAATCAAGAGGTATAAGTATAAGTTTCGCCTTTTGCCAAAATAAAATTTTAGCATGTTTTTTTTAATTTGAATGTGTAAAAACGTGGATTTCGACGTTAGAGAAATGCCCATATATACATAAAAAAAAAACATAATTTTAGTTTGAAGGTTAATATTCTCATAATAGCAACTCAGTTAAGTTGTAAATACATAATATATTATTAAAATTTAATAATTTTTAAAATAAAATATTAATAAAAATCATTTGATTATTAACATATAAATTTGTGGACATTATGTATTCCCTATACAAATTTATGGTTCAATAGGGTACAGCGTAAATCTAAGTAGACTATATTCGACTGGAGTGTTCGTTTTAGGCAACTGCGCGTCGCAAGCAAGCGTAACGTGTTTATCGGCCTATATACATATGTATGACAGTAATAAAAATTCAATAAGTAGGTTAACATTGAATCGATAACTGAAACACTCTCCTAACACTTTTCTTTTCGACAGTTATACATTAGGGTGCAGATGTGTTTGGTGTATTACGTTGAAAAAGAGATTCAATCTGCCAAGATGAATGGGGTGACGCGTTTTTGAACAATCTGTGTTTGCCATCATTTAAAAGAATAAGTGGTTAATAAATTTTGTATTTTTTTTTTTTTTTTTTTTTTTTTGTATTTGTTTATCATAGTTGTTAATTTGTCGAGATGTAATTGTATTGCTATTGTTGTAATGTTACTGAATACAATGAATTGACAAGTTTGTGGCGATATCATGTGTATCATGTGTGCAGTTTTCATCGGGTTTCTTTAAGACACGAATTGTCTAGACATCCTTGTGTTTCATGAATGTTGGACAGTTACGATGGAGCTTATTATGATGGCAAGAGAGAGAGAGATCTTTGAGGTCAATGTGATCGGAGCTGCCACAACTGAGACAAAGCTTATCGTATTTGCTGAATCTAGTTAATTCCAAGTCTTCCAAAATTTATATATACGGACGAAATTACTTTCTTTCGTAAACGACAAAGTTTTCATTGGATTATTTAGGGGTTGAAAAAATGAGAAATATCTCAATATTTTAGGTAGCGCTGAACTTTTTTGAGGGTTTTCTTGCATTTGAAAACGGTGTCAAACTTTAATTCTCGAGTTATTTCATCTTTCTCATGAGTCGTTATCTGAACTAGCAGTGGAACGGTAAACAGTCATATGTCGATTGCGATCGTTACGCGGTTTTAAGCATTTATTCAACTGTGTAACTGAACAAATACAAAGCGTAGTAAATAATAAATTGGAAAAACAAAAACAATTGTGTACTGGTTCTATTTTAAGTCAGCACTGACCACGCATCTATGGAAGGCGACGGCGCCGAGGTGGCCGACGAAAGCGAATGACAAACAGTGAAGTCAAATAACGGCAAACTTTCCTTGAAAATGACACCGTTATTATATCCTATGTAATTAAAAAAAAAGACATGTTTAGCAACAGTAAGCAATGTCACTAGTTCAACTATCAAAGGAAGCAAACAAAATACGGAGTCTACAAGGAATCTGTTAGCCTCTTATCAGTTCGCAGCATTATCTCAGTCTGAAGAGCCAATAACTAAGGACTTAGTCCCAGAAGCAGTTAATGAATCAAGACCGCCCACGCTACTTATACCAGGAGTGAATAATGTCCAGCGTATGATGCATCAATTCAACGAATGTATTGGAGCCGCAAAGAAGATATTCGAGTCATGATAAAACATTAGCACTAATTATCGTGCTATGGGTCGCCTACTAGATGACAATAAAATAATTTATCACACCTATCAATTAAAACAAGAGAGAGCGTTCAGGATGGTCATCCAGACGCTTCACTATTCCACCTCTATGGACTTTATCAAAGAAGAGCTGATAGGTAAAAACCACAATGTTAGGGAAGTAATTAATGCACGTAGCCGACAAACGAAACAGCCTTTATTTTTTTTTTCGTTTATTTATTTATTTATTTTCGTTGATCTCAAGCCCACCGTGAATAACAAAAAAATGTATGAATCTTGTCAAGTCACTTTTCAGTAAGCATGTATCCAACCCTTAAAATTATCGTATGGAACGGAAAACCTGAGAATGAATTGTCATCCTATCGCCGGATCAGTCTGCTGGCGGTACTCTTAAAAAATTCGAAAGAATATTCCGTCGTAGAATGCTACCTGCAATAGACATCCTCCCCGTCCATCAATTTGGGTTTCGGCGAAGGCACGGAACTCCAGAGCAAGTTCACAGAATCGTTGAAGTCATTCAAACAGTTCTTTTCGGCCGTATTTCTCGATGTGAAACAAGCATTTGATTGCGTATAACACAAAAGGCTGTTATACAAAATAAATATGACATTAACCTGCACACAGTTCCGCTGTATTCAATCATATTTACAGGGCAGAAGTTTCTACGTGAGACAAGAAAACGCTACAACTGATTAAAAAAGCATGCAGGCAGGAGTGCCTCAAGGAAGCGTGCTGGGTCCATTACTCTACACCATTTACACAGCTGACATGCCCGAATATACCTACAATGAAGTAACAATAGCTACATATGTTCATGATACAGTAATTCTTGCTACAGCTTCTAGTGCTAAAGCAGCAACACAATTGCTTCAATACCAACTGAACAAAACGAAAGACTGGATGAACAAGTGGAATATTTTAGTAAACATAGCCAAGTCCCCCCATGTCTTATTCACACTTTGACTTAAAGGTAACGCACGGACTCGATGCAATGGCGTTGTGATTCCAAAAACAAAACAAAGTCAAATATCTAAGCTTTTGGCAAAAGGCAAAAGGTTGACTTTTAAGGAGCATATAATGACGAGAATTAAGCATCTAGACCTAAAAACACGTCGTATATATTGGCTATTATGCCAAAATCTAAGCTTAGTCTGGACAACAAAGTCAAACTTTACAAAACCATACTTAAACTGGTCTGGTCTTTCGGCATACAGTTATGGGGTGGGACAGCTGAATCAAATATCGAAATATTTCAACGGTATCAAAACATAGCACATGGGAAAATCACTCGAACTCAGTGGTATATGCGCAATGACAATATTCACAAAAATCTTCAGATGGCAAGTATAGCTGAAGAAATCAGGAATCATAGAACCAGATACATAAGCGGCTTAAGCGAGTGCACCCGTTAGATCTGTCCTGTCCTGCTAATATATGCTAATATAATAGTACCTAGTAAAATTCACGTAAAAAGCTAACGTGAAAAATTAAATAACCAGATAATTTGATTATAGTTCCTACATCGAAAAAAATTCATCTTCCGGTATTTCTCTAAGCTTGTTGCTGCTGATAGCTCCTTTGCTGTTCTTGAGTGATTTATGCTCAGATTTTTCAACTTTTATGACAATTTTTAGGGATATTAGTTAAACAATATATCACACATTGCGAAGTTTATTGCATAGCACATTGGGCCAGACACCCGATTTTTTTAAGTAAATTAAAATAATAAAGGTAGTGTAGAGATCTTGGTGCGTGAGATACATTTATAACGCGAGTGTTTATTAACGACTGAGCCGCTCTAGCGAGCGGCTCCCTTTTTATTCATAAAACTTATTCTATTCTTAAACTATTAAAATGCTATCGCTGAGGTTGTAGGCCTCAGCGTAATCTAAAACTATTTATAATGTAAATAGACGCGTAGCAGAAACTATTAAACCAACGCGGACAAAAGGCTATTAAAATCGATATTGATCATAAATTAAGTCCCTGCACTTGTCAATGTAGCACTTGACAACGCTTAGATGAAGCTATTAAAAAGACGACGATTATAAATACACACGCTGCACTGATCAAGTGCAGCTCTAACTGCGACTGTGTGTGCGTTGTTCTTATCGGAGAGAGTTTTGCCTCATATACATGTTTAGGCTTCATGCCTGAACATTCTGCATTACGATAGTAGTCTCAGCTCACACTTTATGGTCGAATCGGCCGCAAAATCGGCTTCACCTTTGGCACCGTCTTTCTTTACATCAGCTGAAGTTTCATCACCGGCATCAGCAGCATCTTCACTTTCGGCACCTTCTTCTTGCTCACATCAGCAATAGTAGCGTCAGCATCACTTGTTTTGGTCGAGTCGTCACCAACATCATCCTTCTTAGCTGGTTTCTTGCGACGCTTCTGTGGTGGACGCAAATCAAGTATTTTCTCATCCTCGGCAGACAGCAAATGGGTGTCAAACTCAATCAGCTTTAGCTGTTCGGAAGTGTTGCAGTTGAAGTCTTCTTCGGAACAATTTGGAAGCGAAATTTTCCATTTCGTTCGGGGGTGCAAGTAGTAAAAGATGGACTTGAGGCGTTTTACAAACCACCACCAGTTCAGCCATCCCATCTTTATCTTGTTAGTATGATGGTATGCTGCATTACATACTCTGACTTGCATATATTTATTTGCAGATTTACTCACTTCTCTAAAGTGAGGACTTCCCGAAAGTTTATCGACTATTTTTTGGAATAAATAGTCGACAGGCTGGGTAGTTTGGCTGCTGAAACTGCAGCGTTTGCTTTTCCATTGCCAATTGTCCGCTAAATTCAGCACGTTTCGTTTTCAACAGATTATTGTCGATAATCTCAAGTGAGACACATTTTTGTGTTGGTGAAGTCGGTGTCGGTTGCGTAGAAATTTGTTGATTATAATATTTTGGCGGCAGGCGGATGTCAAGATCAATGTCTGCAAGATCTTGCTCCGACCTTACGCAAACACCAGCAATTGTTAAACTCGATAAACCGATTAATATGGAAGAACTCGCAGGTGTCTGCACCTCAGCCAGTTCTGTTTTGGCAGACTGACGTATTTCCATTGTCAAAGAGCGCGCTGTTTCTGTGTCTTTCAGTTGATTACACAATTGAGGTATGAGCGTCGTACCTGGTGTATCATCTTTTGTGGGCTCCAGTTGCGTTGGCGCAAATTCTTTTTTATGAAAAGTAATTTTACTGAGCTCTTCACGTAGCCTTGCTTGTTCTTCTTCCTTGCTGGGACCGAAGGTAATTTTCCTGAGCTCATCTCGTAGCCTTGCCTGTTGTTCTTCTTCTTGCTCTTTTAGACGTAGCTCAAGCTCATTGTCGACGCCTCGCAGTTGGACATATTTCTCTTCAGGGAATGCAATTTTCCTGAATGAAATTTTATTGAGCTTTTGGCGTGGATTTTCCTGCTTATCCTCCTGAGTTGCAGCCGACGATGTTGTAGGTTGTTGTCCGTGAAGATTGCGCATATGACGCACCAGGTGATCACGTCGCGAGAACACACGTTGATATTCTCTGCACCGTAGCGAGGCTGACGCAGATATTTGTTCATTATGCGCCTGTGTCAGATGTATAGTTGTAGTTGCGCTTACAATCTTCTTCTTGGATGCTCTAGATATATTACCGGAAACAATCCACCCCAGTTTGGTTTTTTGGCCCATCATTCCATCAACTGTTTTGACCCTTCCCATCATTATTTTGGGTAAGAGGTCTACTCCAATTATGACGTCGATTCTGCATGGCTGTTGAACTCTGGATCCGCTAGATCGCATTTCTTCCAATCTTTTCTAATGTCGATGTCGAATTTTTTGCTCAGTAAGCTCTTTGGAGTTTGGGAAGCACTAAAGCTTCAACGGCTGCGTTAAAAGTGCCCCCCATTCTGGGCTTGATATGAAGACATACCTTGTTTTTCGAAACTTCTTTGCCTTCTGAGAAGATTCCTTGAACTTCCACTGTGTTTTTCACTCGTTGTAGGTTCAAACTCTGAGCCGCTTCCTCCGAAATCAGCGTTTTCTGAGAGCCACCATCAATTATAGCTCTCAGCTGTTCATAATCGCCTTTTGAATTCCTGACTCTTATGAGTGCTGTAGCCAAAAACGTGTCTTGCGCTGAATTATTTTTAAGGGAGTTGCTAGAGACACTTCCCGTGTTTATGTCTTCGTGCAGCAGATTATTGTGGCCTTTATTGCAGCGATTGCATTTCCAATCCTTTTTGCAGTCTTTAGCGTTATGCTGTCCAAAACACCGGAAACATAAGGCCTTTTTGTTAACAAAGTCTCTTCGCTTTGTAATCGATTCGCCTCTGAACTTTAGACATTTGCTAATTTCGTGACCCTCCTTTGAACAAAATATGCACTTTTTGCACTGTGCTCTCGCTGTTGGTTTTTGGTAGACGTTTCTTTGTACCGAGTTTATTGAACTATGTTGTTGCTCAATAAATTCCAGAACGTCTTTTAATGATTGGATCGTTCTTGCCTTTTTCACGTGCTGCTCATAAAGTTGTAAGGCTTCTGGTGAGAATCTACGCAGCAGTATTTCTGCAAATATTACTCTGCTTCAGTAATCTTGGCTTTTTCGCGAATGATGTAAATGCTCTCCATGGCTGTATCCAAGAAGTTGCGTAGACTTTCTTCGCAATCGGGCTTCAGGTAATTAAGTTCTATTAATTTATTGAAGTGGTCCGAAAATATTTTGCGACTGTTGTCATAGCGCTTGCAGATTAGTTGCCATGCTGATTTATAGCACGCTGCTGATCCTATCAGCAGATGGCCGACTACCATTTTAGCCTCTCCTTTTAGGCATGCCTTTAGATAGCCCAGTTTCCTTGTGTCACTGAGATCATTTCTGCCATCGATCATTTCTGAGAATAGCTCATAAAATGTTGCCCAGTCCTTTACGTTGCCATTGAAATTTGGAAGATCAATTTTTGGTAGCTCTGGCACATCCAGCTTTGTGTCGTATAGCTCCTTGACTCTTTCACCAATGACTACATCTAGGCCAGCGACTTCCGCTTTGAGAATATCCATCTCATCTTGGTCAAATGCATATTTTATGTATTTGCCCTCTAATTTCGCTAGGGTGACCTCCACTGAGGACCAATAGCTCTTTAACATAGCTTGTTCCCTTAATAGATCCGTTATGTTTTGCTTTTCTAAGCTGTCCTTGATTTGGCACATTTGTTGCCTTACCCGATCAGCTCTTCTTTCTACGAGACTACCCAATATTCCGGACTGGAGCTCCTTTGTGAGTTGACTTCCATTTGGTCATCATGTACTTCTGATGCCTTGATGGATTTTATTGAACTCTCTTCGTCATCAGGTACTTTTGATGACTTAGGATGGCTGCTTGTAGCTACCTTGCCTGCGTCCCTTTGCTCATCAGTTACTTTAGATGAGCAAGGTCGGTCGGACATTTCGACCTTCAACGTAGACTCTCTGTAAGCCTTTATGCTAGCCATTGTGGTATCATACACTCTTTCATTAAAATATATATGATCCACGACTCCAATTCTTACCAGCAATGTATGATTGGCAGTAAACTTCTCTGCCAGTTTCTCTATGCTTGGTAAACTTGCCTGTTTTGTTATTAACCGCTGTATTTCTTCTGTTAGCGTTGCTTGCTCCTTCAACAACTGAATCGTCTTTTCAGTCATCATCTTGATGGAGTTTTTTAGTGAATATTTTATAATATTATAATATTTTATTTTATTTCTGGCGTAACCCGATGGAGGTGTTTTTTATTTGGTCGCCTGGTTGACCTTGCTGTGCCTCGACTCACAGCTAAAATTGGTTTTGCCAAAAATAAAACTATAATTTACACTTTTTCACTTTCTGCTGTTTAAGCCACAGAATACTTTGGTCACATAGTAGTCTCGTAGTTTATTAAACTCGATAGACTAAAAATATATCACTGAATATTTTTCTTGTTGTCAACCGAGATCCGGCTCGAAGGACCATTAAATGTAGAGCTCTGTAGGTACGAGATACATTTATAAACGCGCCAATAATGAGACGCGTATATTTTGAGTGTTCATTAACTACTGAGCCGCTCTAGCGAGCGGCTCCCTTTTTATTCATAAAACTTATTCTATTCTTAAACTATTAAAATGCTATCGCTGAGGTTGTAGGCCTCAGCGTAATCTAAAACTATTTATAATGTAAATAGACGCGTAGCAGAAACTATTAAACCAACGCGAACAAAAGGCTATTAAAATCGATATTGATCATAAATTAAGTCCCTGCACTTGTCAATGTAGCACTTGACAACGCTTAGATGGAGCTATTAAAAAGACGACGATTATAAATACACACGCTGCACTTATCAAGTGCAGCTCTAATGCGTATGATAACTGCACTGTGTGTGCGTTGTTCTTATCGGAGAGAGTTTTGCCTCATATCACATGTTTAGGCTTCATGCCTGAACAGGTAGAGATTTGAAATTTGATACATATGATAGTATCAATGTACATAAAAATATATCTTAATTTAAGACAAAGATACATATAAGATACGTTCGTTTCTATTAATTTTTGAGCCGTAATCCATTATGCTAGCGTTTATTCATAAAATTTTTTCAATTAATTATTTTTACATGTAAACTTAATACTAATAATAGTCCAATCAAATTAGTCAAAATAAGGTAAGAATCTCGGAATTTGAGATACCCAGCTAAAAACTCGTATAAACTTTTATTTTGACATCCTAAACGTTGTTTCAAAACCTACATATGGAGAGGTGTCCGCGTCTACTAAAAATCTAAGGTCAAAGGTTAGAAAAATTGTTTTTTTTTTAAATTTTTTGCAAATATCTCGTTTCCTATGGGCTTTTTGCTATAAATATGAGCACTATTGTAGAGGATTAAATTCCCTACAACTTTTGTCTTAAAAATTTTTCTATACGTTGAATCGTTTCCGAGATAGAGGACGGAGAGCATCATTTAAGGTTATCCGGTTGTCCCGGTCAAAAAAAAACGCAATATAAAGTTAAATATTTAAAGATAAATACATAATTATCAAACTTTATTAAATTTTCATTAACTATTTCATTATATTTATTAATTATTTTCGATAATTAAATATCTATTCAAAAACACTTTTAAAAAGTTTCTATTCTACAATATTGGTCATAAGTATTTATAGCAAAAAGCCCATAGGAAACGAGATATTTGCAAAAAAATGTGAAAAAAAAACAATTTTCCTAAAATTTGACCTTAGATTTTTAATAGACGCGGACACCCCACCATATGTATGTTTTGAGACAACGTTTAGGATGTCAAAATAAAAGTTTATACGAGTTTTTAGCTGGGTATCTCAAATTCCGAGGTGAACTTACTAATTTGACTGGACTATAAGGAGAAAATGAACATATTTAAAAATAATAATATGTAAAAAATATTTATAATTAATTAATTAATGATTTCGCCCTATGCTCCAACTAGGAGTAATACTTTAAGTTTTTAAAAATAAAGTATTAAGGAAATATAAAAAAAAAAAAATTAATGATTAATAATCTATTTCTACGTCTATTTTAATTGAAAAGGAAGTTTCAGTATCTGAGTCGTCACTGTCACAATTGTCAAAATTAATATAAGAATTAATGTCAGAATTAATATGAGTTCAATTCTATAATTAAGAACAAACTCAAAAAATCGAATACACGCGTGGAGTGGACTCATGCCGTATTGTAATGTTTTAGGCTTGGGCTTAAATTTTGGTGAGTCCATATTGCCACTTTCCATAAAATCTTTTGGACTTGCTCCACAGATGGGACATAATTGGCAAGATTTAGTTTCAGTCAAAATGTTTAAAACTTTTCCGTCTAAAAGTGCCATATGCAGGCCATATTTAACTGCAATATTTCTTCTATTTACAACTGTACAGACATGTGAAGACAAATCTTTTATTTGATCGTCCAAGTTTTTTTTTCTCTTTGAGAATATGGTCTTTGTTTTCTTTGACAAATTCAAAATCTAATGAATTTATCCACAAAATATTTCCAACATCATCCATTAATTTAAGTGGAATTATTGTTGTTGCGAAAAGAGATTGGTAGAAAAGCATTGGATCGCAGCCGAAAAAGTTTTCCAAACTGCTCAAATATATCTTCTTGCATTTGTATTATGCGGCCACTAGTGTGATCTAGGAGGCATTGTAATGGGATTTGCGCAACTATATCGGTTACAGTAATATCAAGAGGCCGCCATTTAGATTTGGCTTCTCTCACTTTGTTGTATGCGGGAAGAAGATCACACGATCGGTTTTTGCTGACCTCGCGAAAGTTGTTGTATTGACTTTTAGTTAATGAATTTTCAAGCTAAATGCTAAAGTCTCATCCGCCGTTAGTGGTACTCACTCATTATTTAAGGTAAAAAGGTTTTTCTTTGCATTATTGGGGTTACCTGGATTTTTCGGTCGAAACTACAGCAGCATGCACAAGTAGAGATGTGTTGTGACCTTGAGTACCAGCTAAATCGGATGCCAATTTTCTCTTCAGACGGGGTCCAGCATTTACATACTCAATCGGTGGGCGTCCAACTGATCTTGATGTTTACGCTTTAGTAGAAACATTCTTCGAGAAAATATTCATTCAAATACTTTCGAAAATATTCCTAGAAGGCTAAGTGGTAGGTATGATGATACTTCATTTTTAGGTTTGCCAGACTTTGAGATAAGTATTATCTCTGCACATTTCCATTGGCTGGGAAAATAGCTAAGCCTAAAGCACATTGTATATGAGGACAAGCAGAAGATGAACTCTTATTTGGGGCGCTTTATAGTTGTCACATCAATTACATCATATACTATTGATTTTTTTGGATCAAGTCTTTTATCTCATTTTGAACTTCAAGAAAGTGTTACAGATGACATAGGTGGGTTAAGTGTGTAATTTGTTCTTCAAGATGCGAAGCAAACGCTTCAGCCTTTTCTGTCTGCTGTGACACCACTCTTCACATATGTTTTTAACAGGAATATTTCGCCTAGCAGAACGTTTCAAGTACTTTGTAGCATTCCACAGATTGGAGTCAGGTCCGTTTGGTTACACATTTTGAAGAAAATCTCCATCTCCAACTAAGCCATTCAACTGTGTCATCTATATCTTGTCCATTTCTTAGTTCCATGTTCAGATTAATTTCACCATCTAACCAGCAGCGGAATAATGCTAAGTCAGTATTATTGCTTATTAAATTTTGCTTACATATTTTTACGTCAACTGGAATGTTTAAAAGGATATATACAGCAGAATGATCAGAACACAGATCTGGAGACACTTATTTGCAACCTTCTTCGGTTGATACCACAATCGGAATGTTTTCTTGGGTCAAATGGCAAATATGTTGGATTTCTTATGCTAAGAACAGAGTAATTTCTTGCGATGATACATTTTAGTAGCTCTCTACCCTTTGGGTTGGTAGCTCTTGCTCCCCACCTCCAATTAAAAAGTTGTTTCCTAAATGATGAAACATGTTTGAGAACATACCTTCAGAAACTTGATGGTGGTAAATACGCAGGAGCTATTTTTGAATTACCAATGATTGTTGCACCCAGTCATGTACAATAGGTCTGTATAATGCCAATTGTTTTTTACTTCTGACTATAGTAGCAGATCCTCCGTGGGCTGTACCGGCTGGATGCTTTGTCGACACAACATCATAGCCGCGTATTTTAAAATTAGATCGTTCAGTGAATATGTTTGCATGCGCCATTTGCATTCCATAGAATAATTCTAAGGCTTAGCAGCATTATGATTCAAAAGAGGCGTTACAACTTGAAGTAAATTGGATATTTGTTCAACCAATTTATCAGTTCGTTTTATTTGACTTTCCATTAAGCTTTCAAGTCTCTGTAGTCTATCATTGAGGGTGTCAACATTATGTGTCTCTCGATTATCAGGGATTGTTAAAGTAGCACATCTCGCAATTGCAGCACAGCTTTGACCGGTTGATGTTTGTTTATTAGCATCCACAGTAGTTGGTAAGTTATTACAACTAAATACAGTGCTGGCAGTATTTTGAATTTTTTGTGTATTTTTAACTGAAGTTGAATGTGTTCGTTTCAACGTAGCTTGATAAACTTCACATCCTTTGTATGAAGCCGTATGTGGTTTGTCGCAACATTAAGCAGGTGCAGTTTTTCTTTTGTGCAGTCCTGAGACCTGTGTTGTGAAGCACATGTAACACAACGAAATGGTTTGTGCAATAACCTTTTGTATGGCCAAATCCGTTTGCACCAGTGGCATTGTACCAAATCATTAAATTTTTTAAGCGGCTCAATTTTAACAATCGCGTTACATAACAATTAGTGACAGTTTTATTGTTTACACTGGGCTTCATGTTTACAAAAAACAATGGCAGTGGTTTCTTAGTGATTCTGCTTATAGCGTTTTTGATGTTACGTACTGTATGGTTATTGCTTGCCAGCCCTTGCTCGATAAACTCTGTTGTTGTTGAGTAGTGTAAGTTCTTAACAACAGCTCTCTCCTGCTTCAGCTGATAAGTGTGGTATATCACTTTTTTCAGGTCAAGAACTTTTACCAAAAAAGCAGTATTTCTCATTCGAGTTAACCATAACTCTTAATTGGCCATCTCGGTTTGATTTAAAACCAAAGGAATCTTTGCCTATAAATAGTTTCAACGTGTCTTGTATATTATGCACAGATGGAGTAAGTAGAGGTTTTGGCCTAGGTTCACTAGGTGCACTTGCGATTACATCGGGTTCATCACTCACATCAGTTGAATCAGCATTTAAAGTTGTAGCAGTGCATAACTGTTCGAACTCAAAGTGATATCATTTTTATTTATTGAAGCATTTGAAGAGGAGCTCGCAATCAGATTAATTAAATCACTAATGGAACTCTCACTATCACTGTCATCAGCAACAACTATTGCTCTTTTTAACTTCGCATTTCATTCTCAGCTTGCCAGCCAAGCCTCCTCGCCACCAGAATGCATTTCTGCCAGCGCAGTTAACAGTGCGCTCACCCTGTCTCCAATTTCTTTCTAATGGAACACTGTTTTATTTGTTTTTGTTTCAATTTCTAGTTTTTATTGTCCACTAGTATTGTCCGCGAAAAATTGTCACCGACCACCCCTGATGACGTTAGATTAAAAACTGTTTATTAATGTTTCAGGAATAGTAAATTTCATCAGACGCTTCCAACATGGAAGATTGGGATTCGGTGTATTGTTACAAACGGTGCAACCCACTCACACGTTTGTTAGGACACGTATCTCCTGAGAAGGCAAAAAAAAAAAAAAAAAAAACCCCCCTTAAATAAGGGTTTGTGCGCTGGGCTTGGATTCCGCCACCGTAAAAACTAATATCCAATGAAAACAATAAGGAACCCTCGGAAGGAACCCTACTATGACGACCCCCGAATACGATATAAGGATCACGAATTACGAATATCACCTGGAATGTCCGCACCTTTATTTGGGATGGAGCAAATATCCAGATGGTTGATGTCCTCGAAAGATGTAAGGCTGTCATCAATGCAATCCAAGAAATCCGAAGGATAGGACAGTGTTGCTCTAAAAAAGCATCCTGTGACATCTACTATAGCTGCCATGCGAGTTAACACGAATTTGGATGTGGTTTCATGCTGAGTAGGAAACTACGTGACGTCCTCTCCATGTTCACGCCTGTTGACGAGCGTCTAGCCGCGATACGCATCAAGGCTTAATATTTTAATAAATCCTGATATGAGCGCATGGAACGTCTATACAAGTGCTGTCCTAGACACGATCTCAAAGGACACGATGGAAAGAAAGGAATCTTTGCGAACTTTACGTGGTCCCAACACTGACTCGGACCACTATCTCAGCTCAGCATAGTGCAAGCCGCACGTCGCATCATGCAACGAAAGCTAGACGTCCGCAAGCTGCAATCGGAACAGACCGCCGTAGCCTTTTCAAACACACTCTCCCGACTGCTCCGGGGAAACCTCTCCGCCTTCTCCAGATATATGTGAGCGGTGGAAACATATTACCCGCTCCATGGATAGGGCTGCGCCATGAAGGTCATTGGTTATACAAAATCTGTGACTAATTCTTGGTACGACGAGGAGTGTCGCAATGCTACTGCAGAGAAGAACGATTCCTCTCAGTGAACTCTGCAGTCGGGAGCAACGCGAGCTGTTAGAGAGCGATATCGAGAGAAACAAAGAGAGGAGAAACACCTTTTCAAACGCAAGAAAAAGGAGCAAAAAAGGCGGGAGTTTGAGGATGTTGAGATGTTACGTGACAGAAATGAAGCTCGAAAATTCTATCAAAAGGTCAAGCGTCTGACTGAAGGTTTTAAGCCCGGAGTAACTTTCTGAGTGGATGACAATGGAAATCTGGTAACGGATGAACAGGAATCACTGGGATTATGGAGGAGTCATTTATCCAACCTACTCGGAGGCGATAGAGAAATGACATCGGAACTACCAGTTAATGATGACACTATTGTAGGGCCACCAGACTTTAACGCAGTCAATTCAGTTATTAATTTTTTTTTTTTTTCTTTTATAAAAAGTTTAACATTTATTTAATCTTACTGTTATTAAAAGAACAACTTATATTAAATTTAAAAAAAAGAAGAATGGATATAACAACTTAGTTATTACAACAAAGTGAGATTTTCAGTGTGAGATCGTGTTTGTTTAATATAGGGCTCTGTTTGCCAGATCAAATGGAAGAATTTTACGGAGCCGTCTCTTTATTCGGACTCCAGATCTCTTGCGCCTCCTGAGCAGGCGCCTAGCTAGCACGTTTGGATGATTTTTAAGACGCTCCATGTACGTCGCTGCTTGCTGGTTGAGGACATCGCCAATTTTGGGAACATCCAAGTCTCTTTCAAGGTTAGACGTCCTCATGTACCAGGGAGCGCCAGAGAAACCACGAAGAATCTTCGCTTGGAGGACCCTGATCTTGGCAAGGTGTGATTTGGCAGCAATGCCATATACTTGCATTCCGTAGCGCCAGGCAGGTGCAATTATTGTTTTGTAAATTAGCACCTTATTCCACAGTGACAGTTTGTTTCTGCTATTGAAAAGCCAGCCCAGTTTACGTACCCTTTCCTTTAGTGAATTTACAACTTTGTAAATGTGGGTTTTAAACGTTAGACGTCTATCAAGATACACCCCCAGGTATTCATGCCCAGTCTGATGATTCAGAAGTTCATCCTGAAGGTATACACCCGGGCAGTCATCTCTGCACAGCGAATGTGTCACGCTGACGCACTTATCCAAGTTAATGCATATGTTCCATCGTTTAGCCCAAAGTTCAAACTCTCTAAGATAAAGTTGGAGTGAATCAGTTGCACTGTAGACACATGTGTCCCTTGCCAGAATGGCTGTGTCATCAGCAAATGTAGCAAGCATGATATCGTGCACTTCATCTGTAGGGAGAGAGGAGCCCGTGGGCATATCGCTGGTGAAAAGCGAATAAAGTGTTGGCCCTAATACGCTTCCTTGAGGCACACCTGCATTGATTTCTCTCGCAGTTGACTCCACTCCATCTAAAACAACGGAGAAGGTTCTGTCAGCCAAGTAACTCTTCACTAGCAAGAACAATTGAGGCGGCAGTAAGCTCTTCAGCTTGTAAAGAAGGCCATCATGCCACACTTTATCAAACGCTTGCCTTATATCGAGATAAGCCGCCACCACGTACTCTTTAGACTGATATCCATCAAGAATAAAGTTTACCACTCTATTTAACTGTTCCGGCGTTCCATGGGACTTTCGGAATCCAAACTGAAAGGGTGGTATCCTCTTCCTGACTTTCTCAATTGCAAGTATTCTTGTTAGGAGGCACCTCTCGAAGAGCTTTGCTATGGCTGATAAAAGACTGATTGGTCTGTATGAGTCCAATGATGAAGGGCTTTTTCCAGCCTTGTGGATCATACAAATCCTTGCCTTTTTCCATTGTGATGGAATATATCCTATTCTAAGCACAGCATTGAATATAAGGGCCAAGAACAGTACTGCTTTCACAGGAAAAGCTTTCATCGTGATGTTATCAAGCCCGTCCTCACCTGGGGCCTTTCTTTTCTTCAGGTCCTTTATATGGGCTGTGATTTCTTCAGCAGTGATGGGGGCTACTGGAAGACACAACTGGCCAGGACTGTCGAGCGTTGTCTGTACAATGTGTTTTCTTCTGGTAGAATTGTAGTCGAATGGCTGAAAGCGGGCCTCCAAATCTTCAGCAAATGCCTCAACACGTTCCTTAGGGCTCTTAGCCCAGGAACCATCCGCCCTCCTGATGGGGAATTTCGGCGACACTTGCTGCTTATACCTCTTTGCCAGAGTCCACAATGTGTGCCCTGAGCTCGCATCAGGGGTAATATTTTGTAGGAAAAGATCAGTGGCCTTCTGCTTTTGCAACGTCAAAAGTTTTCTAATCCTATTGGCCACTCTACGGTACACTCTATTAACATTTTGGGCCCAGGTGCGGCAGTATTGTCTCCTAAGTCTTCTCTTCACCAGAAGCAAGGCCTCTATAGCTGGGGGGAGCGTGTTTTGCAGCCTTGGATATCGCGTCGGACTTTCGGATGTAGCAATAAGGGCAGCTGCATGTACCTTATTAAGAAATATTGCATGTGCATCTTCGATATCCTGTGGCTGAAGAATCTCAAGATTAAGATCAAGGGTGTTCTCCAGCTCCCTTCGAAAAGTAGCCATATTAGAAGACGGTGGAAGCAGGCGACTTTTGGGGGTTCTGGTCCTCGGTGAGGAATCCAGAGTAGCCACCAGGGGCAGGTGATCAGAGGAGAGCTGATACTCAGTCCTTATTGACAACTCTTCTGGTCGCAACCCATTGAAGATGAAGAAATCGATGGCGCTAGGTGTATAATTTTGAGCGTAAGGAAAATGTGTCGCTTGCCCAGTAGCCAGGATTTGGGTAGAAGAGTTGAGAACTGCTTCCTGTAAGCTCCTGCCCCTCCTGTCTGCTCTAAAACAGCCCCACAGCCTGTGTTTGGCGTTGAAATCACCACCGATGAGAAACTTGCCTCTCAATCCTCGAAAAACCAATTCGAAGTCTGCTGTAGACCAAGGCAAGTGAGGCGGGAGATACAGGGAGGACACGATCAAATCACCTCGGGAGCAAGCTACCTGAATGGATGCCATTTGTAGGCAAGATGTCCTCACTGGTGCTAGTTGATAGTAGGTAATCTCTCTCTTTACTAAAATTGCCGATCCACCCATTGACCTATTGTTGGGGTGATCTGCCTTGTGTATATCATAGCCTGGTACAAAAATTGAAAAAAGCTGACAAATAACAAAGCGGCAGGCTTTGATGGGCTGCCAGCTGAGTTATTAATAAGTCTCATTTCCATTGGATATAAGATTCTGTCGCGCGTATTGTGTAATAGACCGAAGCCATATAAGGATTCCCTGATAGGACGATATTAGTGCGGCTTCAGAGCAAGGTCGACGAAGTGACCCCACATTCACATTACGCCCAATCTTGGATAAGATCTGTGAGTTTAGCAAAGACACACACCACCTATTTGTCGACTATAATGCCGCTTTCGACACTCCTATACAATTGAAGCTATTCGACCTCCTGTCTGCACTAGTTATCCCGGTAAAGGTCGTTCGTCTTTGCATGATGACGCTTCTCACACAGAAAGCGTTTTCAAGGTGGGGAAAACGAATTTACCAATTGCAATCGTAACGAACGGGCGTGTTTCACTAACGACTGTTTATTTTTGTGAAATTCAATAAATATCATAAAAATAATTACAGCAGCGATTAAAATTGTGCTACGCACATAATTGTACATAAAAATTTAAATTATTAAACTTATGAAACCGAAAATACATAAACAATACAAAAAAGAACCAAAAGGTCAAAGTTAAACCTGTTCAATACGAGCATTCAAACGCTCTCTCAAAAACTCGTGAGATGAACTCTGCACTGAGTATAAACAAAAACAATGGTTACTTTAACATTCGCTCACCTGAGCTCTCCTGCTCTCCTTCTATTTTTGTCAATAACGGCAATGCTCAAAACACCGATCCATCTTGGAGCGCCCAATGCGCAACTCCAACAACACCACTTAATGTAGACTTCATCTCTACGCCTACAACAACACCAGCTCCTATTAAAACAGCAATTACAATTACAACATCGTCGCCTCTTCTTCAAACGTATTGTGTAAACACAACATCAATCTGCACAACTACTGCAACACAACATCATGCGCCCAGCCTATAATGTCTACCAGCACCATACAAGCAAGTAGCATAAGAAATACTAAAAACACTAACCCTAGTACTTTAAGCCAGCCGCCTAAACGTAAAAACACCTCGCTTAACTCTAATATAGGTAGTAGCTCCAAACAAAAAAAAAACAAAAACACGCAAAACCAAAATACTTTACAGTCATACTGGCTCAGCCAACCAGTTGCAACAAATCGGTTCGAACTGTTAGCTACAGACGACGAACTCGTCCCTGCAATCAACAATAACTCCAACAACCCACAAACAAATGATAATAAAAAGCAAACTGCGAAAATCAACAAACCCCCACCAATTTACGTTCAAGGTGTAGAGCGCATTAATGCACTGAACAACGCGCTTAACGACGCTGTCTAACAACGAAGTTCGAGTCCAAACTTTCGAGTCTGTTCACTATGCTGTAATAAAAATGTTGCGTTCTAAAGGAACAAAATATTACACTTACAAGCCAAAAGAAGAACGAGGTTTCAAAGTAGTGCTGCGTCACTTGCACTATTCTTCGGACATAGAAGATATAAAAGCTGAACTAAAGGAAATAGGTTATGATGGTATTAACATTCATAATATTTTACTGAAGTCAACCAAAAAACCTGTTCCGGTATTTTTTGTCGAACTTAAGTCAAATAAAAACAACAAAGATATTTACGATATTACCTCCTTACTGCAAACCAAAGATCAGTTTGAGCCTCCACATCATAAAAGAAGCATAGCACAATGCAGCAATTGCCAAAAATACGGTCATACTCGCAATTACTGTACCAGAGACCCGGTTTGCGTTAAATGTGCTGAAAATCACAAAACTTTAGATTGCAAATTGGGAATAGACAACAATACTATCAAATGTGCGCTATGTGGAGGTAAACACCGCAAATTATAAAGGAGGCGAAATTTATAAAAATCTAAAAATACAGCGCTTTCCGCCACTTAGAGAGAAGAATCCCCCAAAAACCACCTCAATTCGGAAAATAAACAAACCATTCAATCAGGTGTAAGCTACGTTCCTTAAGACATCGTCAACCAACTCATCATATATTGCCGAAATAGAGGACGACCCGGCACGGGTTGGAATGACCAGGTATGGAGAGATGTCTCCGTACTTGGCATTCAAAAAAACTGGCGTCAGCGCGCACAAGATTATGGAAGCTGGCGCGCCTTCCTAAATGCGGTCATGACCAGAAGACGGTTGACACTCATGTAAGTAAGTAGATTCCAACAGTTTGTACCATATTTCTGATTCCTTGCAAAATACCACAATGAATTATCATTGAAAGTTGCTTTAAATCCCTATATTATAACACGTTTCTTTATTTTAGCTTTGAAGTTGCAACAAAAACAACACTTCAAAGCATTCACGCAATTTCATAACGTTGTGGATGCTTGAGGTGATCGGTTGTGTTAAAACTATTACATATGCACAAAATTAGTTAACTTAATTTAGCTCTCTTAGCTTGATTTTGGTATATAAGAGATAGAACATTTCTGTGACTGTGTACATGTTTCAGTCCGAATTCAATGGTTTCACGACTGGTTCTAAAAGAAGAAGACAGTCTCGCTGAGCGGCTACCTTGTTGTTATTCCATCATGCTCTCCGATATGGTGAAATTTTTATTATGTCAGTTCGCTAAGCTCATCTTATTATTTCACCATGATCTGTACGCAGCCACAAAGCGTAACGAATAAATACGAGTAAGCAAAAAATTAATAGGAGCTTTCGCATTCAAAGTTTGTAGTGATATTTAATATGTGATAAAAAACATCTATCAGCCATGTTCCTATTTTCGCAATCAATTCAATGTCAATTAGGCAAGTAACAAAGCTGCATCTGAGCTTAGACAACTGCTGTCCAACTTAAGAAATGAATCTCTAGCTGCATATCTAAAAAATTTAGACCCCAAGTCTCGCAATAACGAATACAACCTATGGAGAGCAACTAAATATCTTAAGAGACCTGCAAAGAGAAACACAATTATTCGTAAAAACAATGGAACTTGGTGCAGATCTAATGATGAACAAGCTGAGGCATTTGCACAACATCTGCACTCTGTATTTCAGCCAAATGACATTAATAACTCTATAGCAGAGATGGAAGTGGAAAACTTTCTTGGATCATCCTGTCAAATGAGCTTGCCTATTGGTAATATTCAGTATGACGAAGTTGTGGCAGAAATTAAATGCTTGAATAATAAAAAAGCTCCAGGTCCGGATAAAATAGACGGCATTACCTTAAAAAGTCTACCACAAAAATGCAGTCGATTTCTCACGCTTATATTTAACGCGATTCTCAGACTAGACCACTTCCCAAGTCAATGGAAATGTGCAGAGATCATTATGATCCTTAAACCAAAGAAGGTAGTAACTGAGCTGACATCGTACCGTCCCATTAGTCTGTTGACAATATTCTCAAAAGTATTTGAAAAATACTATTTAAGAGAATATTGCCAATCTTGGACGAACTTGCTATCATTCCTAAATATCAATTCGGATTCAGAAGAGGTCACGGGATCCCTGAGCAATGTCATAGAGTCATCAATGATATAGTATCTGCATTTGAAAACAAAAAATACTGCACTGCTACATTTCTCGATGTACAACAAGCGTTTGATCGAGTCTGGCACAATGGCTTACTATATAAGATAAAGAAATGGCTACCTGCTCCATACTTTTTATTGCTGAAGTTCTATCTGAGTAAAAGATGCTTCTACGTGCAACAGAAAAATGATACGTCGACAATACTTCTCATAAACGAAAGCGTTCCACAAGGAAGCGTATTGGGACCTGTTCTGTACACTCTTTTCACGGCCGACATGCCTATAACAAATAACTGCACTGTCGCAACATATGCTGATGACACAGCTATTTTAGCAACTAGCTCATCTAGAGAGGAAGCTTCTGAATTTCTGCAATCTGAGCTCAGCCTCATTGAAGCCTGGTTCCTTCGCTGGAAAATTATAATCAACTCCCTGAAATCTGCCCAAATGACATTCTCACTAAGACCAGGTAATTGCCCAGAAGTCACACTTAAAGGCTCAGCAATTCCTCAAAGTACCTGTGTGAAGTATCTTGGCTTGCACCTCGACCGCAGACTAACATGGAAAAACCATGTTAAGGCGAAGTGTCAACAACTTAAACTAAAAACATTAAAAATGTCCTGGTTGCTAAGTCGAAAATCTGAGACCACTTTGGAAAACAAAGTTCACCTCTACAAAGCCATATTAAAGCCTGTATGGACCTATGCTATCCAGCTTTGGGGAACTCCTAGCAACTCAAATATTGAGATACTTCAGCGTTACCAATCTAAAATTTTGCGACAAATTGTCAATGCTCTTTTTATGTCTCTAATGCAAACATTCACAAAGATTTAAATATTCCAACTATTAAAGAAGAGATAAGTAAATTTAGCACAAAATATATTAATAGACTACACAGTCATGAAAATATTTTAGCCTTAAGTCTAGTGGATAACAGTTTAACAGTAAGAAGACTCAAAAGATTCCACATTCTCAATCTCCCTAACAGATAGACTTAAAACACAGAAAAGATGTTATATATAATGGCAGGGCTCAGTGGAAAACTGCTATTTCTGTTACCTTATTATTATTCATAAAATTTACTTATTGTTTAAGGACAGATTGTAAATATTAAAACATATTAAAAAAAAAAAAAAAAATTAGGCAAGTGGATTGAAGACATAGAAATAACCACTTCCGTACATTTGAAAGTATGTTTGGTTCATTCTATAATGTTTTAAGATTATTTTAATGTACTCTTCAATATTGTTTATACTGATTTCAAATTACAAATTATTTGAATGTGCTTAAAATTTTTTAAGTTGCAAAAACAATTTACGATGTAAAACAAATTAGAAATTAAATACAGCGATAGCAACTTTTTCCGTTTTACAAAACCTTTAAACAAAATCGTAGATTTCATTGAAATCGCAAAACTCAAAAGTAAGTAAAAATATAGCACGGCTGCGTATGTTTGAGACTGGTAAGTTGTGCAAGTATTTTTCAATACCATTGACGTTGCTGAATGCGTATAATTCGTATACACACTTTTGCAACGATACATTGTAACTTCAATACCTTAATTGTATATAACTTTATGCTTTTTCTTAGAATGTATGTCGCTTACACCAGATATGATGAACATTGTATAGACGCCCAATCTGAGAAAAAAATCCAGCAAAAGCCTCATTGTTGTGTTTGCGGAAGTTAATGGCACGTGCCCAGTTGTTTCCCCACTCAATCATAGTTCCTGGTGTTAAGCGGTAGGAACTGAAATAAAGAGATAAAAAAAATTAGTTTTTCGGTGCAATATTGTTAGTTTTCGCAGAAAACTGTAATCGATTGCACTTGATTTTGAGATATTATCTACTTTATATGATTATTTAATTCAGTCATACATTTGTATGGGGACAATATTTTATATTGATCCGATATGAATATCATTTTACCTATGCCAAACATAGAGCATATACAAAAAAAAAAACAAGAAAAAACGTTAGCACCGACCCTAATTATTTTATTTTGTGCTTTAAGTAGTGCTTTTAGCAAACAAAAAAAGTTGTACATCCAAAATGCCAAAAACTATAAAACGGCTTGTATATATTCTTTCACACACCACGTTGTTCGCTGCACGGAATTCTCTAGATGAACTTAAAGGCAGTCTTTACTGCTTCGCATCTTTATTCGAACTCATTTTATTTACAATGTTCCTGTACTTATACACTACTTTTAAGAGCTAGTTGGACTGTATAATTACATTTCTATTAAAATGCATCTTGCGTACTTTTGTTTCTATTTTTATTTTATTTAATAGCTAGTAGGGTTTTATGGGTTTATTGACACGGTACTAATGTTTGTATATTAAAGATGTTGCGCTGCACTGATCGTTCCGTCATCTAAGTACATAATTTATGGATGATCATAAATTTAATCTTAAGAAGCGCATGCTCAGCTTGTACCCATCTTATCGCACAGCGTGGGTATTGTTACACGCAGAAGCAGCGGGAACAATATGTTCCCGGGGGCTAGATACCGATAGTGACACCACTCTCCTTAGATGAAGCACTATTGGAGTAAAGGATTATGGCCATAGCTTTGGTGAATCGGCATAATATATGTTTGCTATGCTGCTTCTTAGCACAACTTGAACACAAACGCAGGCACGTACAAATGGGGGTGGATTGCTGAAAGGCTGGAAAAGAAAAAAAAACACTCGACTACGATTCAGCAATAAAAACGCTATTTATTTTGGTTTAAAAATATGGGTCGCGAACGTTTATTCAATCACGTAGTGATAACAGTATTTTTACAATTTTAAAAAATTGGCGAAATTAAAATAAAAACTTTGGCGCAAAAAACAAAGGCTGAGTGTAATAGCGTACACGGTAAGATTAGTTTTACAACTAAACTCTCCAACAAAAAAAACAATTTGACTTAAAACTAGCGAAAACTAACTAGCAGGAGTGCTCGGCGGTTGACAACGCTAGCGCCATGTATGACTTCAATCAAACGTCACATCAAATTAAAATTTGGCGCTAACATTACCGCCCGCCTTGCAGCATCACTGCAAAACGTTAAAAAATAATCAAAATCCAAAAAAAAAATAACAATTCATACTTAAAATAAAAATTCAAAAAATCATTAAAACTACAAAAATAAAAAGCAAGAAAAACAAGAGAAAAAATAAAAGTAAACTAAAACGTGGTACCACCTCAGTTGTAGGCCACGCCGAACACCACATAGCCAAATATTGACACCTGCGTCATTGGTCTCCCAAGAGCAGAAGGCAGCATTGTGGGGCATATCACACGTTGGTATGCCTCTGCAGCCAAAACTATTGGCACCGGTCCGGACAGCCAGAAATCTTTATCCGCCAGGATTATGCCTTCAAAGGCCTGTCGCAGCGACTCATCAGCCGACCTCTCCGGAAGTATGCGATTAACACCCCGCTCGACCCGTGCTCAACATTTAAATCAGCACTGGGGCCACACCTCGACCGTAAAACCAACATGCAATAATTGTGGTTTCCAACTCGCGTCGTTCGCAATCCAAGACGTCGTACCGCACGATCGCTAATGGTAGAGGTGGGCATGCACGGGTCAAGCAACGCTCGTTCAATAAATGAACGCCCATGGACCATAACCTTAACACTCGCAGTAGATCTCAACACAGTCCTACTGCGAATGGTTACTTCCATCGTTGGGGATTGACGCCGAACCGACACTCTCCGATTGTTCTTTAATACCTCTAGTGCACCAGACTGCCGAGGCCGCTTCTGCACCGGGGAACGATTTTGGTCCGACGCCGTAGACAATCGAGGTCTTCTAGGCGCCGGCGATCGAGCGCAGTTTCGGCGTCCAGCAGCCGCTTTCTTCGCAGACGTGCACCTGGTCACTCACTTGTTTGGGGAGTCGGAGTCTTTGGTACCTCAGCAGTAAGTAGCCCAGCTTCCGAATCTAACTCAACCACCTCGTCTATCTCCAGAACTGGAGACAGCTCTCGACGCTCCTCCGGCATACAAGAACGGCGCGGAGGAGCTGACCGCGATTTGGCTGGAGATAGCCAGCTTTAGCATATAAGAGCGGCGCGTAGGTGACGAACGAGGCACGCTCAGGGTAGGAAGAGGGATCCTTTTCTTCATCCCATGCAAGAACAGTGCCGATGCAGCAGAACCACGAGTAACCGGTTCTCCAAGTCCACGACTAAAAATTGTGGACACTGCCGTAAGGGGTGGTTGCCTTTGCACACGCGACAATCAATAGTGCGCTTAGCTTGCACGGGTTTTTGTACATTCTCCATCTGTTGGCTGGAATGAAGACTTATTGTTTCGAAACAAAAAATTAAAACAAAACAACCAGCGTGTCACTACACCACGTCCTGTTTTTATGTCAGCTACTCTAATTTTGCCATCCCTCCCTGCGTACGTTTTCAAAATACGACTTCTAACCATGGAAATCGGATTGGATAAATTTTCAGGCTCAACAGGTGCCAATAAATTCGAACCAATCAAAAAATGAGCTGGAATCAAAGTATTAAGATTATTAATATCCTCTGACATCGGAGATAATGGACGTGAATTCATACATGACTCAATCCGACTCAACAGGGTCTAAAACTCTTCCATGGTGAACTTCATTTCGCCACCAATTCGGCGCAAATGATGCTTGAAACTTTTCAGCCCGGCTTCCGAGAGGCCACCCATATGAGGCGCACCAGCTGGGATAAATTTCCAGACCACCTCACGGTCTGCATAGCTCTCATGAACTCTATTCTGTGCCGATTGAAGAAACAAACAAAAATCATTTCTTAATGCAGTAGAAGCACCCACTAAATTGGTGCCATTGTCCGAAAAAATGAATAAAAGCAACCAACAATTTTGAAAACTTAGCTTCATACAGCAGAATTTTCGGATGCTGCTCTTCAAAAGTCATAGAGGGTGCGGCTGACAACCGCTCACCGACACGAATTATTCCATCTTCATTCAGAAATGGATTTAATGACAAAATATGACTTTTGGAATGTACAGATCTTTTTAGACTTAGAGCGTGATACACTTCAGCGAAATATGCTTTCTGAGTCACAACAATAAGTCCCTTTCTCACCATAGATATTCCCCCGAAGAAATTGAAATATTAGGATATTTTACCTTATCCTTATTTCTCGGGTTTATCGCAGCACATACGCGATCACTCGGAGCGCACGCTCAAACGATGAAAAACGCTGTAGCAGATCCTCAAACTGCTGAAAAAATGTGAAATGCACCCGAACACATTTTTCTTCGAGCGATGTATTTAGCTCGCTCTTTTTCTCCAAACGAGGCCAAAAACTCTCTTCTTTCGTCAGCCAATTGGGACCATTCCACCACAAAGAATTGTCGATGAGGTCGCTGGGGTAAACAGCACGGCTAGCCAAGTCAGCCGGGTTATCTGCCGAATCTACATGGCAGATAACAAATCAATTTCAGTTTAATCTGAAATTTTAGAGTTTCGATTAGCTACGAACATAGTTCACGAACATGGTGGTTTTTGTAGACAACTCAACACAATAGTGGAGTCAGTCCAGCAATGCACATGTTTGGGATTTAAGGGTAAATAATGCTGAGCTTTAAAAATTTACTCAGCGAGAAGAGCAGCACCACATAACTCCAGTCTCGGCAGAGACACAGTTTTTACTGGCGCCACTTTGCTCTTCGCGCAAACCAAATGAGTGAAAACTCTTTTTTTCCAGCTCAACATTTTTATATACAAGCATGCTCCATATGCTTTTTCAGAAGCATCTGAAAATCCGTAAAATTGGCAAGGGTGAAAAATTGAACCAACGAGGTACTTGAACATCGTTGATTCTTACATATTCTTTCAAAAAACGTTTTCCAAGAGTGTTGGGTGGACGCAGACGGCAGTCATCCCAATCTGTCTTCTCTACCCTAATTTTTTGCACCAAAATTTTCGCAGAGACGACCAAACTGCCGGATCAAACAATCTAGCGATAACTGACAACACTTCCCGTTTCGTAAAAGAAACGTCAGTGTCAAAAGGTTGTGCTGTAAAATAAAAATTGTCAGCCTTCGCATTCCACCGAATGCCCAGAGTTTTTGCTGAACTTGCATCCTCAATTTTGAGGAAATTTTCGTTAAACAAAAAATCGCTAGGTATCGCTGCCAGCAGCTCATCATGATTTGCAGTCAACTTTCGCATTGAAAACCCAGCGGAATTCGACGCTACTATAAGCTCATCACGTGAACGAATAGCAGTGGCTACATCATGAGCACCAGCTAGTGCATCATCTACATACATCATAGAGCGTAAAATTTCAGCTGCTAATGGACGTATATCCTGAACATCATTGGCTAAACGCTGTAACACCCGGATAGCCAGATATGGGGCACAGACCACAACTTTGGTTGAAGTACTCTCCGTCTTCAAAACCGCATGATGAGGCAAGTAATAATGTCGCTCTCCGACAGTAGGGGGTTTTACCTTGCATATATGCTGCAAAGCTGAATACTCTTTTACTACCTCATCGTACTGAGTTTTGAACTCTGGATTCCGGAGGAGCGCAGTTTCATTGCGCAGAAACTGTCCTAAAGCAACTGAGCGTGAAGCTCCAAATGGTTGTTCACCTTGAAATTCCGGACGCACAGAAAGACTAACAACATAACGACCCTCACTATGCCTACGAGTAGTGTTGACGAAATGCCGGTCGCAAAACTCGTCTTCAGCGCTTTGAAAAACCCTATCCGGAATTTTTTCAATCTCCCAAAACTTCTGTAGTTGCTGGGCACAAATTCAACTTGGTAAAACAGGACAAAACTGAGACTGTATTACACCTAGTTGGGGAGGAAAGGGGGCCGGTAATAATCCAGCCAAAAACTGTATTTTGAGCAAGCAACGACCCCAGAACGTTCTGCTTCAAACCATCCGATATGATGTCACTGCCAATTAACAAATCAACCTGGACGCTTTTGAAAAGCTGCGGATCAGCTAGGGTAAACTCAAAACTCAACCCTGAGGGCACAGTGACATTTCTACTGGGTAACAACCCAGTGAGCTTTGGCAAAATAAAAGCACTTACCTCTATTGCAAAATCTGGATCAAGGGGCGATTTAATTTGCACAACACATGATCTATTTATTTTCGCTCCCACTGAAGCGTTTTATCCGGACACCTGAGCTTCTATTCTATTACATTTAATTGAAAGGCGCCTCTGAAGTCGTTCGGAAATGAACGTGCCTTCAGAGTCCGAGTAAATTAATGCACGAACCAAAAACACTGAACCAGAATGACAAACTTCAACCGTACCAGTTCCTAAGAGAACGTTCCTAGATGAAAAAGCAAAACATGAAAATTTCTACTGCTAGCTGCTACTTCACTTTATGATGACCCTGACCTTGGAACTGCTGCTGAAGTAGAGGGGTTAGATATCGAAACATGGGCAGCAGTATTTCAATGAAGTAGCGTATGGTGTGGTTTGAACATTTGTGTGCACTTTTACACTTGTTCCTCATGTGACCATGTGCCAAGCAATTCAAACACAATTGCTTCTCTTTTACCACGTTTATCCTCTGAATCGGGCTTAGTGCAGAAAATTTAGAAAATTTTATCAGCTGGTGGTCCGGCGAACGACATATAGGACATGTGCTTCCTACAGTAGACTGGAAAGTCTGAAAACGCTTTGGCTTAGCGTTTGACTCAGGAGTCGATTTGAAAGAAGTCGACTTCGAAGAATTTTTAGATTTAAAACGGTTTCGAGAGTTTGAAATCTGCTCGTTAGGAATTCATCCATGTTTTTCTATTTGGGGATTGCACTCTTATCCTTATTTGACTTCTATCACAGAGAAAGGGTAGCATATGGAAGATGAGTGGAGCATAAGATAAGAACACCAAAATAGCATCCCAATTTTCAATACTGATGCTATTTGCTTCTAAATTGGAAAGAGAATTATTTGTCTCACTGTAACTTCTTAATAGCCGTGCCATTCTCCGAAGTTACAGCCTCCAGACTAAATAATGCCTTAAGTTGGCTACTTACCAAAACGCGTTTATTTTCGAACCTATCCGCTAGATTCTGCCACGCTAACTCAAAGCCATCGTTGGTCAACGGAGATCTATTCACGATTTCACGCGCCTCACCACGAGTCTTCTTTTTGAGGTGATACAACTTTTCCACTGATTGTAGTCTTGTATTAGACTTGTATATGGCTGTGAACGTGTCACGAAAACTTGGCCATGTACTATAATCACCAGAAAACAAATCTGTGTTACATGGGGGTAATGAAAAATTATGTGACACAGCTGGGGAACCTTTACTTTCAAAAGGCCCTGAAAGATGTAGCCTCGTAGAAGTTCTTTTGTCGGACAAAAGGGAACATGTTATATCCACTAAGGATCCACATGTCATATAGGCACTCAAACATTTGCCTTGCTTCGTCATGACAACTTCTTTGTCTAAACCCTCTGGTTTGTGACACATTAATTTGCCATATGACACTTTAACTGCACGCCACAGACTCTTCAACTCATCCTTCAACAACTTAGTATTGAAGGATGTTTGCTCTTCGCCTGCGCAATGGTTAAATCTATTTTCGGCCATTTGTTTTTACACAATAAAAAGTTCTTTAAAATATCTTGCAAATCAGTATAATTACTATTGATAGATTTTGATTTTAAACATTTTTAAAACTGAAAATTATTCAAAACAGGAACTTTGAAATCGACACTTGTGGTTTGGAATATGCGAAGAAAAACAAACGAAACAAAAAATGTTTGTACGCAACAAATAACCACAAAAAACAACAACAAATACGTAAAGTAATGAATTTGTTAAAACACTCACTCTGGGAATCTTTTTTATTTTATTTTTCTGGTGGTTGCTGCAGCAGGTGTTTGTATGCCGCCTTTTTGTTGCTGCTGCTGGTGGTCGCAAGACGCTCCGAAAAATATTATTCAATATTTTTCAAACTCTCAAACAACTCGTCGTGATTGGATAATTACCGCAGACAACCAAAAAAATAAACTAGAATTTATCACTTCTTGTTAGAAAAATAAAAAACTAACCTTTTTATTTTTCCGTCCGTCCAGCCAGCAGTTGTACCAATCAATATCTCAATGACGGACACGGCGGGTATAAAATATAGCACAAACACCAATAAATAGAAGCACAAAAAAAACAACCAAAAGCACAACTGTGCTTCTATTAAAATTGCTTTTATATATTTTATTAATTTAAGCCGCATGCGCAAATGCAACTTTTTCTTCTTTTGTTTTGATTGTCGGTGGTTCGATTATCAATTACCGATTTATCGACTTATCAAAACCGGCCAATATTCAAACCGATCGCAAGTGCAATCGAAAGATACAATCGAGAAATGTAAAAAAAATAACAACACTCAGTAACACATCAAATGTAGCATGAACACCAAACTCAAAATACGGCTCCAACTAACAACCAGCACGTTGTTTTTTTTTTCAATATATTTATATGTGTAATAATATAAATAATAATAAAAAAAATTTATTTGTTCCCTTTGAGTAAAAAGTCTTCTTCTTCTTTTTATTTTCTTTTGTATGCGTTTTAGTGCGGGTGAATAGGTTATGTTTCACTGGTTGAGACAAGTCCAATTATTGGAAAGCTCAAACCTATTACGACAAAAACGCTCAAAAGAATCAGTTAAAATTAAAAGGAAGTAATAGGAAAGTGGCAACGAATGAGTTCTTTTTTCTCGAAGAGTACGCAGGGAAAGCAAAAAAAATGGCAAAAATCACAAATGTACGCATCTTTTCCGATAAATTTGTATATATTAATAAACCAATATACACGACTTGTGATAATAGTATTTTTACAATTTTAAAAAATTGGCGGAGTTAAAATAAAAACTTTGGCGCAAAAGCAAAGGCGAAAAGGCTGAGTGTGGTAGCGTACGCGGTAAGATTAGTTTTAAGGTGTCACTGCCTCTCCGATTTCGGCCAAACTTAACACGATTAATTTTCCCGATCCCATTAACATGTGTAATAAATTTCGTCCCCGTACTTCAAATGGATGCAAAGATATGTTGAATTTTGTTTATCGCTTGTATGGGGGGTGGGGCATAGCCCCCTCCGATTTGGACCAAACATAGCACGATTACTTTTCCCGATCCCATTACCATGTGTAACAAATTTCGTCCCCGTACCTCAGATAGATGCAAAGGTTTGTTGAATTTTTTTGTATCGCTTGTATAGGGGTGAGTATAGCCCCTCCGATTTTGACTAAACATAACACGATTACTTTTCCCGATCCCATTAATATGTGTAATAAATTTCGTCCCCGTACCTCAGATAGATGCAAAGATTTGTTGAATTTTGTTTATCGGTTGTATGGGGTTGGGGAACTGTCCCCTCCGATTTTGACCAAACTTAACACGATTACTTTTCCCGATCCCATTTACATGCCAGGCTGTTAGCAATTGAAGAGTTAAGGAACAATTTCAATATATTTACATTTTTACTGGTTATTCTTTTATTTCTTTTTGTGTTCCTCTGTTCACTTCTCATCGTTGCCACCTGACTTAAATAATTTATTTTGAATTTGGTTATAACACAAACAGAAGCATTCTATCTTCTTAAAAACTAAGTTCGAAATTCACTTTTAAAAACCTTTAAATATAGTGTCACCAGCGAAATTTAAAAATCTTTTGCTGTCAGCAGTGAATGCCAAATTCAACTAGTTTTTCGCGAGTTGATTTAGTTAAATGATAATTTATTATTTAAAACATGAAATGGTGAATTGTTTGAATGTATATTGGTCAAGAATTGAACACCCTATCTGCTACAAAAAATTTATTTTATTTTCAAAATGTTTTTGAGAGGTGTATTAAATCAAAACGCGGACTAAATTTCAAGCGAATTGCAAAACACTCAGAAACGATGTCTGAGGCATGCAAAAGCGAAATTGAAGCGAAATTTGAGCGAAAGTGATTTCTATGGCATGCCTTTTAGTATATTACTGGGAATGTTATTGGGTCCAGGTATGAAAGAAAATTGATTGGATCACAGACATGTTAAAATAGTTTGAATAGAGATGTCATGTCACGGAAATTCGGTTGAATTGGTTTTAAAATCCCTCGAGCGAAACCCCGGTGTCACGGAAAATCGAGGGATTTCACTTTTCGGGCATTTTATTTGGAATCAGCTCGGGATTAAGCAGGGTTCTCAGCACTGTAACATTTATGTGAGTTACTATTTTTAATTACGATTTATATGCTTAGTTGGGGGAAAAAATTATTAATAAATTTTTTTTATAACAAGAGACGAAATATATATAATTTTCAAAGTACATTACAACTAAAACAACAAATATTTTTAAATATTCTGCCCGCCAACTTGTATAATTTAAACGACAACACTATGATATGCAACATAATTGCACAGTCTCTTTATTGACGACATGCCAACTTTTTGCAATGAACTCTACTAAAATGTATGTTTAAATACACATTTATTGTACACTAAATTAAAAAAATAATAATACCACAATCTTTATTTAAATCTTAGTTCACATATAAAACATAAGATTATAAAAAATAATGAAAATTAATTAGAGAAATAATTCTGTTCGAATTTCTATCACTATAACTACCTGAATTAAGCACCATGTGTTTAAGCTGCAATCTACTAAATCCGTCAGGCAAACGCAATCAAAGAATGTTTCCGTGATACCGGGACTTTGAATTTGGTTGGAAGAAAATGTTCGTGACATGACCGAATAGGAGAAGGTATGAAGTCATATGATGTAATATTGTAAGGGTATATAACAATAGGATTAATAGAGCAATTAGAGTAAGTACTTTGGAAAATGTCAGCAAACAAATTTAATATTACCAAATCAGATGATGCAACCCTATCATTAAAAAATAATTGTGATGGGTACGCTGCAGTACTGCGTTTTGCGTTTACGAAATTAAAGAACGATTTTGGATTGCGACGCATGTTTTATTTAACTTTCATTAAATAGTCAACGTAACACCTTCCATTTAATGCGTTAAGGTCAGACCGTGCAACACAATAATTACCAAAATCAGAGCCAGAGCCCCTACGTTTAAATTTATTAAATAAACGTGACTTAACATTCTTTAATTTGCAAAGGCTGTGAGAAAACCAAGGTTGTCTTTTCTTGAGCTAGAGATAAATGTATACGAAATGCATATGTCAAAATAATTGAGAATTGTTGAACAAACTATATTCAATGACAAATCAATATCGGTACAACACATTAGAGCGGACCAATCACTACTGAAAAATAAGAGATTTAACTTTACTTACGTAGTCAGTGTTTTTAAAATTTTTGACACGTCGAAGACATTTATTTCTATCCTATAAACAGCAAATACTATCAAGCTGAAATGTGACTTGCAAAGTTGGATGGTATATATCTTCTGGCATTATTAACAGAGGGAATCGATTGGGATCATTTGCTCAAGTTCACTTTGTGAGAAAAGTTGTTGACTGCCATTCACCTGGGAATGGCCAACAATAATTCTTGTGTCAAACGGTCCAAGCAACTCACACGTCCGCTAGGACACGTATCTCCTAGTTAGCTTCTGAACACCAGTTCAGGGTTGAGCTAACGTGAGAAGGCGAAGGGACCCCCTCTCCTTTAATAAGGGGTTGGTGCCCTGGCAGTAAGCACGAATTTGGATGTGGTTTCGTGGTGAGTAGGAAATTACGTGGCCTCGTCTCTAGGTTCACGCCTGTTGGCGAGTGCCTAGCCGCGATACGCATCAAGGCTAAATATTTTTATATTAGCCTGATTTATGCGCACGCCTCGACGGAAGAGAAACACCACGATGCTAAAGATGAGTTCTATGAGCGTTTGGAACGTATGAACGAGCGCTGTCTCACGCTGTCAACGCCAAGATTGGGAAGGAAGGAATCTTTGGCCCAACCGTCGGAAAATCTAACCTTCACGACACTACCTCTAATAATGGAGAGAGGCTAATCGATTTCGCCGCAGGTCGGAACATGGTAGTTAGTAGTACCAGATCCACATCCACAAGGCTACATGGCTAAGTCCTGATCAAATAACACGCAAGGCACGCACCGAGCGTGTTGGACGTGCGAACGTTACGTGGTCCCAACATTGACTCGGACCACTATCTTGTCGCAGCCAAGGTACGCACTAGACTCAGCGTAGTGCACGGCGCACGTTCCGACATGCAACGTAAGCTAGACGTCCGCAAGCTGCAAGCTGCAATCAGAACAGACCGCCGCAGCCTTCTCAAACACACTCTCCCGACTGCTCCGGGAAACCTCTCCGCCTTCGTCAGATATATGTGAGCTGTGGAAACATATCACCCGCTCCATGGATAGGGCTGCCAAGGAAGTCATTGGTTATACAAAACCTGTGAAGAATTCTTGGGACGACGAGGAGTCTCGCAATGCTACTGCAGAGAAGAACGCTTCCTATCAGCGAACTCTGCAGTCGGGAGCAACGCGAGCTGATAGAGAGCGATATCGAGAGAAACGGAGAGAGGAGAAACGCCTTTTCAAACGCAAGAAAAAGGAGCAAGAAAGGCAGGAGTTTGAGGATGTTGAGATGTTACGTGACAGAAATGAAGCTCGAAGATTCTATCAAAAGGTCAAGCATCTGACTGAAGGTTTTAAGCCCGGAGTAACTTTCTGAATGGATGACAATGGAAATCTGATAACGGATGAACAGGAATCACTGGGATTATGGAGGAGTCATTTATCCAACCTGCTCGGAGGCGATGAAGCGTACAATTCCGCCGATAGAGAAATGACATCGGAACTACCAGTTAATGATGACACTATTGTAGAGCCACCAGACTATAACGAAGTCAATTCAGTTATTAAAAAGCTGAAAAATAACAAAGCGGCAGGCTTTGTTGGGCTGCCAGCTGAGTTATTAATAAGTCTCCTTTCCATTGGATATAAGACTCTGTCGCGCGTGTTGTGTAATAGGCTGAAGCCATATACCGACTCACTGATAGGACGATATCAGTGTGGCTTCAGACCAAAAAGGTCGACCAGTGACCAAATATTCACATTACGCCAAATCTTGGAAAAGACCCGTGAGTTCAACAAAGACACTCACCACCTATTTGTCGATTACAAAGCCGCTTCCGACACGCCGATACGATCGAAGTTCTTCGACGCCCTATCTGCACTAGGTATCCCGGCAAAGATTGTCCGTCTTTGCATGGCGACGCTATCTAACACACAAAGCGTTGTCAGGGTGGGTAAAAACCTCTCCGACCCCTTTGATACCAAGAGAGGTTTCAGGCAGGGCGATGCTCTGTCGTGCGTTTTTTTCAATCTCCTAATGAAATACATCCTACGCCAGTGCCCGTACATACAGAGTATGTCGGGCTCGATCTGCCAAAAGCAAGTGATGCTGCTCGCTTACGCCGATGACATGGATATCATCGGTACGCAGGAACGGCGAGTCCGCAAGGCGTTCTCAGAGATTAAAAAACAGTCTCGACTCATGGGTCTAGCGGTGAACGAGGACAAGACGAAGTACTTGGTGTCTTCTCGCACTCCGTCATCGAGTCTTGGACGGTCATTGACGATGGATAATTTCAACTTCAGTGTTATAAAAAACTTCGTTTATCTTGAAACAGAAATAACCAGCAAACAACAACGTCAGCCTGGAGATCAGGTAAAAAGTCACGCTTGCAAACAGATGCTTTTTTGGGCTGAGCAAGCAAATGAGAAGTAAAGCCCTTTCTCGAAAGACGAAAATAAAGATCTATAAGACGCTGATACTCCCGGTCCTATTGTATGGCGCAGAGGCATGGACCGTGATTGAGTTGGACGATACAGCGTTGGAAGTCTTCGAAAGGAAGATTCTTCGCAGGATCTTTGGTCCTATTAGAGTCGGCGACGAGTTTAGGTCCCGTATGAACTGCGAGCTGTACGAGCTATTCAATGAAGTTGACATAGTCCAGCGCATAAGATTCCAGCGGCTGCACTGGGCTGGGCACCTCATTCGAATGGATGAAAGAGCTCCAACACGCATGGCTTACATGGGGGGCCCAAACTTCATTGGTGGACGCTGACATAGAGGACGACCGGGCACTCGATGGAATGACCAGGTATGGAGAGCAGGACTTAGTTTTTTGACAACTGCGGTGAGATAGAAGGCAGTTCAACACCAGATGAACGTCTCTTTTTTTGTACACATATTCGTGCACAACAATATCATCAGTCCAAAAATTGGGCGAACGAATAGTGCCAAATATGGACACGGGAACAATTACATTAAAAGAGGAAATTGAACGAGAGTACGAAAAGATAAATTTTGACACAGATATATAAAGTTTTAGAGCTTTGAAGGGAAGAATTTATGTAAGACCTAATATTTTCTTCAGTTGTGTCGGAAGACAGACGTGACATAAACACAGACTTACGGGGCTACTTAGTGGTGTCAATTTCCATTGGTACCATCAATGACTTCACTGGCTCAGAAGAGGGAAAAGCAGATATATATATATGTGTGTGTGTGTGTGTTCCATATAGGAAGCCAAATCGTCCAACCGATTGAGTTGAAATTCGCAGAGAAACTTAGCATAATTAATCCAATTAAGTTTGGTCAAAATCGGATTAGGGGTTACCTTATATATATACCCCCAAAGGGCATTTTGGGCCAACAATATTTGTATGAGTTACAAATCAAAAACTAGCGCAGCGCATTAAAATTTCATACAAAAAAAATTAAAAAAAAATGTTTTTGTTTTAATTTTTAAAATTTTTTATTTCCATTTTTTTTATATTTTTTTCAGGGAAAAGTTCTAAACTAAAGCAAGTGCTTTTGCTTGCATAAAAGTTGCAGATATTTATCGATTG